>JAYEPQ010000005.1:6992500-7272500 GCA_036321105.1 Dracaena cambodiana
TGTTCTTTCCTTTTTTTCTAATTGGTCATACTTGTCTTTTACTTATTTATGAAACCACAAAAATCCACGAGAAAATCAAAACTCCAAAACTCGTGATAAGAACACTCTGAAACAGATACCACCAAAACACTTCAAAGTATACACTTTGAAAATACTCCAAAATACTTTGCTTTTAATATCTAAGCACAACCTTAATTTCATGAGTAGTTCGTCTATAAAAAAAAAGTCATTTTTGATAGATAGTCTCTCAAAAAAAAAAAAATTGAAGAGGTGGGAGATGAAACAAAGTTACTAGACTAGTTAACTCTATAAATGCCATTTTATCGAATATTAAATAGGTAATATAAGAATATTCGCCAAGAAAAACAGTAACATACCATTGTAGGGTCATGACGATAACTGTTGTTCACCAAATATAAATACGAGGTATATGACAATAGAGAGTAATATATATGCATGTACATTATGAGGATCAATATTTTCTTTATAATACTGGGAGCTGTGATCTCTTAGGCTGTGTTTGGATTGAGGAAAATGAAGGAAAAGAAAAGAAAAGGAAAGAGAAAGTTACTTTCCACTGTTTAGTTAGAGAGAAAATTAGAGAGAAAATAAAAGGGAAAGAAAGTGAGAGAAAATGTATTAGATTTTTTTCCTTTTTCCTTTTCTTTCTTAAATCCAAGAGAAAATGAAAGAAAAGGAAAGTTGAGAAAAAAAGGAAAAAAATGAGAGAAATTTTTGCAGAAATTTCCTTGTAATTTTAGTCCCAAGATATTTTTAACTTTTATGAAGTTTGGACCATTTAATTATTATATGCTTAATTATTTAAAAATTAAAAATTATATCAATAATATGTAAATTAATATTAAAATTTTTTATAGTTTAATTAGAATTATATTTTCCTTTTAATTTTCTATTGAGCATCCAAACATAAGAAATGCTTTCTTCTAAAATTTTCTTGAGATTTTCTTCTTCATTTTCTTTCTAACCAAACATAAAAAAGGAAACCAATTTCCATATCATTTTCTTTGTTTTTCTTTTTCCCTTTCCTTTTCTTTTCTTTTCCTTTCCTTCATTTTCTCTCAATCCAAACACAGCCTTAAGCTCACGAAACCTACGACCCAAATAATAGCTTGGCTCCCGGTTATTCTCAAAAAGACGCAACTTTTTTTTTTTTTAAGATAATCCAGTGGGTATCGTATATATCTCCCGTATCTCATTAAATAGTACATATATAATAGTCTCGGTCTGTCTCTATTATAATTATATCTCTATTATAATTATATGAGGCTATATTAATTAGCATTACAAAGTTTCGTTACAACAAATTCAACTTTGATAAGAGCCTCCTTTCTTTGTCCGTGATGGGGTTTAATTGCTTCTCCATAACTACAAGAAACTGCAGTCTTTTGCAACAGTTGTTACGTACAATTTTAAAAATATTGTAAAAGAATATATTTAGGAACACTTAAAATATTTGTTATCGTAGATCATCCTTTATCAATGGTTTATTTTCAATATTCGTAGTACCGTTGTCTAAAAATATATTTAACAAGAACTACTAACAACATCTTATTCTCTCATATCTAGATGCTAAGTGATGGAGATCACATTTGATTATGATAGAGATTAGATTCTATTTGGATCTTGTTGGGATTTTAAATTCTATTTGAATATTTGATTAGAATTTTGATTTGATACTGTTAGATTTTATTTGTTAAGGTTTTTCTATATATTTATGCTCTGTATGAAGTATTAGAGATGATGAATAATATTTGAAAATTTTGAAAAATTTCTTGCGTAGATTTTGTTTGAGTCAAATATTTCTTAGTTGATTCGTGGAGAGCAGGTATGGACTGGATTCTCAAACTCTTATAAGTTCTTCTCTAATTTATCTGTTAATCTCCAATCTCTCTAAGAACTCTCAAATTTCAAAACCCTAACCTTAAATTGGCTTCCGCCCTGAATCACCAGGTCAATAATCTAGCATTGTGACCAAACTATAACCTGCTAGCCATCCCTGGTGAGCAAAGGTGAAGTGCAAAAAGCTCCTTTGCATACTGTCAGGATAATTTAGAGGACCCCTTGGCCCATGCAAATATTGCAATTTCAATTGCAAGCTAGAATCAAGTGTAGCAACTCCTAGTGCAGGCACATGCAGAGACCTCAACTTTGGTACCACCATCCCATTCACCTTTATTCCCTATACCTCAATGCTTTTTATAAATTAGAAAAGGGAGCTAAATTTGCGACAGAGGAAAAAAAAAAAAAAAAAAAAAATAGCAGCAAACAGTGAGTTTGCTTGCATGCACTCATCTCTGTAAATTTATGAGGAATAAGAGATTACATGCATTATATGTCTAAAATTCAAAAAAGAAGAAACCTTATCGCATTATATGTCTAATTGTCCTACTATAATTGATTGTTTATTTAAGTTTGTTCCTATATATACGTAACAGCTTCACTATTTTTCAACTGAAATTTTTTTTTTTTTTTAAACCATGGTTAGCAAGACTTCACATAGAAGGTTAGAAGTGTTACCATTATCTTTTGTTTTTCACAAGAAACTTGTGACAATCAGGGGCAGATCCAGGCATACGAACTAGGGACAAAGTTATTTGTGGGTAGGGGTGCGGAGAGCGAAACCACCTCGCCAGAGGTGCAAGAGCGTACCCCTTGTCCTCAAGACATTATTATTATAGCATTACAATACTAATATAGATGTCTATTTTATATGATATGCAAGTCCATTAAGATAGTTTAAAATTTATATTAAAATTTATATTTCTTTTTAATAATTCTTGTTGCGACTCACTAACGAAAGAAAAGCAAAGCAAAGTATGTATGTCCAATCACGATCACATATGTAGAGAGACATAGATATCAAAAGAAATCGACACTTAGAAATTGAATTTTGTCATTGTTTTTTTAAAAATATAAAATATAATAAAAAAATATTGTATTTAGCACCATCTTCAGTAATCATCAAGGCATTCATTTATCATAATCACATCATAGAGGGAGGAGGAAGTTGTGTTGGTCCGCGATGATGGAGACTAGAACTAGGGGTGAACACGATTGTGGACTCCGATCGGTTGGAAATTTTTTTTCCAGTGGCGATCGAAGTCTTCTACTCTCGAATTCGATCAGACAACTCTGATTTTCGACCGATCAACCAAGAAAACATCTAAAGATGAATTCCACTGCCGACTCTGACAACTTCGCCCGATTCCGATCGAAATCGGTCGGAATTTTTTTTCAGTAATAGTTAAAACCTTCTACCCTCGAGTCCGATTGGAAAACTTCGATAGGATTGACCGACTAAACATATCTAACTAGAATGTAGAATGCTCGGGCACGATAACAGTCTTTTAAATCTATGGGCCACTGCGAGTGTTTGCAGGCCAAGTATTCCAAGTTGAAAATGACAGCAGTAGGTTCGAAAATGAGTGATTTGGTGGTGGCCCATTTTAGGAAACACCTTTTCCTATTTTTGCCTCCGTTGCACGTTTCAATTCCATGAAGAATCCTCAAGGACTTAACAAATGAGGGAAGAGCCTGGCCCTTCACTAATTATGAGCAAATGGAGTGGGAACTTTAAAATATTGTTTCACTGGGTTGGTATCTTTGCTTGCTTGTGAATCCTTGGAAAGCATTGCCATTCAAATGGCGATAGAGATTGTCTTAAAGAGGAAGATACCTTTTGATTGTGGTTTTGGCAGCAAAAATAGAGATGTGTAATCTCTTCTCTTGAGCATTTCTCATTGAACAAGGCTTGATGAAATCTTTGATTTTCTCTTAATATTGATAGCAATCTATTTGTGATACCTTGTACTCCAGTAGAGTAGATAGTTAGATTTTCATTTGCAATGGAAATGGCCATGGGTTTAAGGCTACGCTTGGAAGATTAGTTTCGAAGTAGTTTGAGATGTTTGGGTGATGTTTTATGAAGTGTTCATAAGAGCAATTGTTTGTGAGTTTCTTAGTAAATGTTTTGAGGTGTTCTTAGAACACCACAAAACACCTGAATTTTGGAGTATTTTTTAGAATATCGCAAATCATGATGTTTTTGTATTCAGAAGTTTTTTTATTTTAAACAACGTCTATTTATATATTTATAGATGGTGTTCTCGGTATTGGTTTATTCCTACGAAATGTTATAACGGGAGATATTTTTTCAAACGGACTTACTCAGAACTGTATCCCCTTGATTCCTTACCTTCATCGAATAAAATGATACCGAGAACACCATCTATAAATCTATAAATAGACGGTGCGTAGATTTAGCTTTCAATAGCATAGAACACGTTATGAGAGATGTTGAAGGGGATTGGTTGAAAAAACTGACGACGCAACCACTACACACCATACACTCAGACGACTCACCATCACTGCTCTTGCTCGTCAGCTTCTGATCTAGCCTACACATCTATCTCTCAATTCAAAGTCAAAGTAGACTACCGCAACGTTGAATGTCGAATCAAATTTCATTGATAACCACTTTCTTTGCTTACCGCTCCTGATCGTCAATCTTCCACATACTTTTGGAGAGCAGAGTTGACATCCTACTGAGACTACTGAGATTTTAATTTTCTGATCATATGCTATTCTTACTTTTTCTTTTCGACTTTTCAAGTGCTATATGCGTAATTACAGACTCTCTTTATGCGCATGCATGCAGACACAAAGATGAACAGAACTACCACCAAAAGCGATTCAGCACCTACTGACGGCTTAAGCCGATAAGGGTGGAGAGGATTACCTCCTCTCACACATATCGAGAATTCCGCCGAGTGAAACGGTTCCTTGCTAAAGAAGAAATCCCCAGAACAGCTGAAAAACGTATGCTAAATTCCGCGCGCATGGAGTTTTCTCTCTTGCTTCAGCTCCGATTCCGAATCCTTGGTTTTTATTTGTAAAGTCTCTATTCTTCGGCAATCGAAGCCCAAAGATCTATGAATTAGTTCATGCTTGACTAGCCAATCAGATAAATGAACCTGTATTTTCCTGATTTCTCCCACATTTGTATGAGTATTTTCCATTTCCAATAAAATTTTGAAAAATTGATCCATTCTTTCTTATTCTGCACCTTCAGTAATGAAGCCCTTTTTTGTTGTAGGGAAGAAGCAAAGGTTTGAATTAGTTCATGCTTGACTAGCCAATGAGATAAACGAACCTGCATTTTCCTTATTTCTCCCACATTTGTATGAGTATTTTCCATTTTCAATAAAATTTTGAAAGATTGATCCATTCTTTCTTATTCTGCACAAAAGAACCTTGCATGATTTACTAATTCATGTGAAGATATTTAACTTCTGGATTTAAAAAATGTTTCGTAGAAGAAAGATAACCCCACCTTTAAAAAATGTTTCGTAGAAGAAAGATAACCCTACCTTCAGTGATGAAGCCCTTTTTTGTTGTAGGGAAGAAGCAAAAGTCAGGCAAGTTGTTGTGCGTGCCGAAGACGTCACGAGAGGTGTTGTACGATAACGGTAATGACCTCCTAGGAAGGAGAGCTAAAAAATAAAGATACCCTAAACAGACTGTCTCTAAGTAGCAGTCGGGAAGCTGGAGTTGACTGTCGCATCCAAGGAGATAGTCCCCTACTCGACAACCGCAATGTCTTGGTTGACAGGCCTGGTCTAAGGCAAATCGAAATCCCTCTTCGTCAATGGTGGCTAAGAAGGATCGAACTATTGACTTTCACCACATCGACGGTGACACTCTACTGGCGTGTTGACTGATCGGAGCAAGAAGCAACGTCTTACCCCCGAAGTGTTTTATCCCGCTTTCTGACTCGATCACCTCATATGCTTTTTTAGAGGAATTGACATTTTTACTACCCTAATATGTGCTAAAGAGCGTGAAGGTTCGAGTCCTCTTCAAGGCATAATATTCGCCTTCAAGGCATAATATTGAGAATGCTCATTGAATGAGCAATTCAGAGCTTATATCTCTCATTACCAACATCAATTGTCAAGTTTATGTCAAAAACTATCCCTTCTTTTTTCTCATTCCAGCCTTCTTCTATGTCCTTTCCTATCCATATTTTTTATATATTATGAAACTAATAAAAACTCAAAAGAAACTAAACTTCCAATTTCATACTTAGACACTTCAAAATCCATCTTCAAAACACCCCAAAACACATACCATTTACACACTTTAAAAACACAACAAAAATACTTTAGCCTTCAACATCCAAAGGTAGCCTCAAGGTTTGAGTTTTCCCTCCGACACTGAGAAGGCTCGACAGATCTTGGAAGCTTTCCAACTTATTATTAAAACAAGAAGAAAATAAAGTCTAAAACATTGTTGTTCTACTAGTGAAGAGAACATCAGCTGCAGTTCAACTATCAGCTGCAGTTCAACCATCAGCCACCATTATATAATCAAAATGATGTCATTACAGACAAGAAAAATGCTGATAAGAAAATGAGTCTGATGTCACTCTCTCTTTTGCAAAGTGTGATAACATCTCCATATGTTTTAGCTTAAAAAAAATACCAAAGCTATCCCCTAACTGACATGATTGAATCCCTCCTCCCACTAAAGAGTCACTTGTCCATAATCATCTCTTGCAGTTACCCATATTTATTAGAAGAATAAACTCATTGGTTCAACTACTTAAGAAAGCAACAGGTCAATAGCTTATGAAGGAGAAAGCATCCTTCTCATTGTTTTGAGATCAGATGTTATCAGACTGATTTAATGAGAATAAATCTAAGACACAGGAGATATAAAATGCTTTAAGAAGGAAGAATTTCCTACCAAATTTTACCAAAAAAAACAAATAGTATTAATAAGAATAAATCCAAGACAGGAGATATAAAATGCATTAAGAAGAAGAATCTCCCACCAATTCTAACCAAGAAAAACAAGTAGTATTGTAAACACTGCTCTTTTCTTAACTATCAAGCTTCAGAATGCTAAAAAAATGACACCAAAGTTCCCACAAGCCATGATAATTGACAAACTTAGACACATTGACACCAACAAAAGTGAATACTCGAGACCATATCAATCATTGCAAAAGGGGATTGGTACAGGCACAGTAAGGACTGACCATAAACAGAACAAATCAGAAGGATGACCAAAAATGCAGGCTATCACAGAACATATGAATTCAGAAACAAATTGCAGCTAAATTATCAACCTCTCCGATATATCCAGTTTATCACACAAAACATCTTCTCGAAATGTGACAAGCTCATACAAGGAAGCATTCAAGAACTTCCAAGAATTGATACGATTTACTAGAGTGCAAGTCTAACCAACAAAACAAAACCAGCAATACAAAAAACATTTCCGAGTATGAGATCAGCCCATCATTGACTTCAAAGAAACCAGCCCGGAACGCAATCCTCGCAGGGAAACATCATTTAGCGGTACTGTCATTGATAAAAATTATAAGACAGGGTTAATCAAGCAAGACTCAAAGGAAGGCCAGTGAAATAATATAGGTTCCTCATAAGTTACTTTGAAAATGAAGTTGAAGATACAAGAGTGACATACAATAAGAAAAGGAGCAAAAAAAAACAAACTCAAATGTCAAATTCAAAAACATTCATGAGAACTTGATCCCAACCGACAGCACAAATACTTAATTCTCACAAAAAATTTAATACTATTTATGCATGACATCATTGAAATAAAATCATATTTAACTAATTTTCCTTGTAGAACAAAATTGTCTGCACTTCCCATGTGATTTTGGTGACTCCTAGGATACCCTAAATGCTCTAAATGCATCAAAATCTCATTTGAGAGTTAAATAGAGAGAGTATATAATGGCACGCCATACACAAAAAACAGTTCAGAGAACAAGTTAGCAATCAAATTCTATATGAGTGCAGCTTGTTTTGAAGTGCATGGCCCATGCTCCTAATAAAAGCTATTACAGTCCCAACTAAGTGTCCACATATAGATAGAATGAACCGTTGGTGCTCTTGCAGGCTAGAATCCTAATAGGCAACCCCTGTTCCTGCTAATCAAAATCGTACATATATCAGTTTTAATAGTTGTAACTGCAGGAATTTAGGACGATGTATATTCTCAGATGATAACACCTTGTGCTAATGTGGTCCTCAACAAGTAAAAAAAGAAACGGACAAAAATGCTAAGAAAACCACCGGCCTAGAAATTGAAAAAGATTATCCGATCCAACAAAACAATTGTCACTTGCACCAACAAACACAATTAAGGACATGAGTTTGGATGAAAGGAGCCCGTGGATATAATCAGAACTCACACATCACAACTGACAGCTCTAGAAACAAATTTTAAAGAAAAAAATTCATAAGCTCTAGATACGAACTATAAAAACATTTCCACGACAATAAAGCGTGGCATGACGAACACCTAAAAAATGAGTGTAAAGTAATTCTTATAACCATTCAAGAATAAGGATGTACCAAAAGGTTCAATAATAGTATCACTGGATACTTCCAAGCTAAATGGCTACAAAATCCAGTTAATTCATATGTTTAGGGCTACGACAACTACAAAAAAAATAAAATAATAAAGATACCCATTAATAAGGACAAAGCAAAACTGAATGCATTGATGTGGTCATCCCGTTCTGGGAAGGCATACACAGTAAATAGGTTTTTTTTTTCTTTCTTCTTTTTTTTTTTTTTTTTTTTTGGGGGGGAGGGGGGATTAGGATTAAAACAAAGAAACGCATGGCAGAAAAGCATGTGCAGTTAAAAGAACATGAAGAAACATGGGTAGTTAAGATGGGAAGTGGAAAACACAGCCTCAGTCAGAGGTGACTTTCTTCTTTTTCTTTTGAGAAGGGGGTGGGTATGACCAGGCAGCTTAAACATCTGCACAGGCAGCAACAGCCAATCTAGAGATAATATTCTTTTCCCCCAAAAAGTAAATACAATTTTTTTAAAATTTTCCAACATGATACGATACATTCCAAAAGTGAATTAAAAATTGAATTAAAAATGTTCTTGCAAGCTAAGCAATATTCAAAGACATAAAGATTAATTTTCAACATATCTCAAAATCTAATCAGAAAACATGAAATACTTCCAAAGTAAAAGTGTAAGGCATACAATGTATGGCTAAAATATTCCTTGTGAAATAAAATCGAAAACATCAACTCAATCAGCATACAAATGTGTACAATAATCTATAAAGTAAAATTCTCCATTAGCAATTTTTGTTGTTACTTTCAACTTCTAATTCTCTTACCTTTACTTATAACCAGGTGGTAAGATTGAGTTAACTCTTGCAAAGAGATTAACAATAATAGACTTCTTCTCATTCCTTAATGGTAACACATTAATAGTAGATAGTATGCTACACATTTAATAGTGACAAAGCTGCCACCAATTTTTAAAAAAATATTATCCCATATTTCTAAAAGGTCTGAACATATATCAGAAAAGGTTTCCTTTGGCCATTCTTTACTTTGTAATTGAAGAGCTGATCCTTCTAATGCAGTTCACGTCTCAATACATTGAGTGGATAAGTTATCAAATGTTATTGGTGCATGCAAGGAATTCCACCAGAGAGGCAGTGGGTTTTCTTATCTACAAGACGGGTCTAATAATGATCATGAAAAACGACTGTTATCACTGGAGAAGAACATCGAGAATCTTCTCAACGCTTCGTCCAGCCTTGGCATGCACATGCAAAATCTTATGAAAGTGTCAACTGACTTCATTCAAAGAACTGACCAGCACCTGCTTGTAAATTCCCAATTGATTAAAAATTTAGCGCAGTAGGTTGGATAGCTAGCGAGTCAAACGAGTAAACGTGACAAAGGTACATTTCCAAGTCAACCCTTAACGAACCCTAATGTCAGTTTCTCTAACTCCATCCAATCGCATGTCAGCAAGTCAATGCCATTCACATGCTTTGATCTCGCAAGCAGGTTGACAATTATGTAGTCATGCCACCTAATTCCACTCTTATCGCATAGCAGCTACATTCCCTAATTCCACCACGATTTTATCATCACCTCACATTCCACCATCATCGCGATCATTCCACACATCCCCCACTAGCACGGCAAAGGAGCCTGCTCCTCAGCATCTAATCGTCCTATTGACCATATTCCTAAGCCTAAGACTCCCTATCCAAATCATTTTGAAAAAAATTCTCCTCAAGTCGAGAACATTCTCAAATTATTCATGCAGGTAAAAGTCAATATTCCTCTTCTCGATGCAATCTAGCAAATACCTGCTTATGCAAACTTTTTTAAGGATTTATGCACGAAGGAAAGGACAACAAATATTCCAAAGAAAGTCTTTCTAACTGCTAACATCTCTACTATACTTTCTCAGTCAGTACTTGTATAGTACAAAGACCCTGGAAGTCTTATTATCTCTTGTACTATAGGAAGTACAGTGATTAAAAGGGCCTTGCTAGATTTAGATGCAAGTGTCAATTTGCTATCTTATTCAATGTACTAGCAAGTTAGGATTGGGCGAATTGAGACCTGCTAAAATTACGTTGAAGCTAACTGATAAGTCTATCAAGAAGCCTACGGGAGAGATTGAGGATGTTTTGATTAAAATTGGGGAATTCATTTTTTCCGGTCAATTTCATTGTTCTTAAGACTCAATCTGTAGCAAATCCACAACACCATATCCCAATTATTCTGGGACGACCACTCCTGCCTACTTCTAACGCTGTTAGTAATTGCCAAAGTGGGTCGATGAGACTTTTATTTGGAAAATGACACTTGAATATATTCAATCTAGGGCACCAACCAACCAACTGATCCACATAATGAGCCCCTAGATGTTAATATGATCTAAGGATTATTCAGTGAGCACCTTGAGGAGGAATTATTTGATGAGCTAGATAAATTAGTTGATAAAAGTTTATTCTCGGATACACTTGATGAGTCATCTAACTATATGTCTTTTACATGATAGGAACTTCCACCGGAGCCATTAACTACTAAACTATGAGTTTAGTTACGACCATCAATTAAATGTCCACCTGAGCTTGAGATGAAGACTCTTCCGAGTCATCTCAAGTACACTTCCTTAAGCGAATACAACACATACCAGTTATTATCTCCGCAGATTTGACTGAGCCTCGAAGAAAGCACTCATTTCATTGTTGAAAGCACATAAGAAAGCCATAGGCTGGACTATGATCGATATCAAGTAGATTATTCCATCCGTAGTGCAACACAGAATTCAATTATTAGATAAATGCACAACCTACAAGAGATCCTCAGCATAAGTTGAATCTAGTAATGAAGCTGTGAGGAAGGATATTCTTAAGTGCTTTGACAATGAGATCATTTATCCCATCTCTATCTCTGATAGTGCATAGGTGAGCGTGGTTCAAATAGTAGAATCACTGTAGTAAAGAACGACACAAACGAGCTTATCCCAACGCACATACAGACATGATGGCGAGTTTGTATCAATTATAGGAAGTTTATTGCTGCAACTAGGAAGGACCACTTCCCCTTGTCTTTTCTTGATCAAATACTAGAACGGTTGGCCGAACACAAGTTCTACCTTTTTTTATGGATATTCGGCTTACAACCAAATTTCCATCGCTCCAAAAGATCAGGAAAAGAACACGTTCACATGTCCTTTCGATACTTTTGCATATAGACACAAGCCCTTTGGGTTAGGAAATGTGCCTACCACATTCTAAAGATTTATGGCAAGTGTTTTCTCTGATATGGTTGAACAATTTTTAGAGATCTTCCTGTATGATTTATCTTTGGAGATTCATTCCAAGAGTGTCTACACCAGTTATAGCTAGTTCTCATGTATTGCAACGAGAAGCACTTAACACTCAATTGCGAAAAATGCCATTTTATGGTACATAATGGCATTGTGCTAGGGTATATGTCATCTGAAAGAACGACATCGAGGTCGACAAAACCAAGGTGGACCTAATCACGAATCTTCCACCTTCGCAATCAATGAAAGATATACAATATTTCCTTGACCATCATGAATTCTATAGACGATTCATCAAAAACTTTAGCAAAATTACTAGGCTTTTGACACATCTACTGATAAAATACCATGCAATTTTACATCGGACTGTCTTAGAGCCTTCAAGCAACTCAAAGTGGCGCTTACCATCACTCCCATCATTCATGCGTCAGACTAGAGTCTTTCTTTCGAGCTTATGTATGACGCGTCTGATTATACTATCGGTGTTGTTCTCGGACAGCATATTGATAAGCAGGCACATGTGATCTATTATGTAAGTAGGAAATTAAATGATGCCCTTGAACTACTCTATACTGAGAAAGAACTACTAGCAGTCGTTTTTGCGCTTAAAAAGTTTCATTCCTATTTGATTGGATCACGGATCATAAAATATGACCATGCTACTTTGAAATATCGGTTGACCAAGAAAGACACAAAATCAAGGCCCATTCAATGGATCCTCTTGTTACAAGAGTTTGATCTTGCGATATTAGATAAGGGTGCTGATAATCTAGTAGCTAATCAACTGTCTCGCCTGTCCAACGCTCCACCTAGTGCTCATCCCATAAATGTATCTTTTCCTGATGACCAATTGCTTGCATTAACTAGTGAACCGTGATTTGCCGACATTGCGAATTTTCTTGTGAGTTGTGACCAAAGAGATTCCATCTCATTGGTCCAAACAGGACCAATATAGATTCTTGTCCCAAATAAAATTCTTATATTGGGATGATCCTTATTTGTTCAAATGTTATCCAAAACGAATCATGCGACGATGCATACTAGATGATTAGATACAAAGTGTCCTCTCTCTGTCATGATCTTGCTTACGGAGGACATTTTGGTCCCAGAAAAATAGCTCAAAAGTTATTGCAGAGTGACTTTTATTGGTATACTTTTTTTAGAGATACTGTGAAATATTGCAAGACAATCCACAATGACAATATGTAGGCAAGATTACACAGCACAACATGATGCCTCTGCAACCTATCATTGATATTGAAATATTTGATGTATGGGGAATATATTTCATGGGACTGTTACCTAACTCATCTGGAAACCATTATATATTAGTCGTTGTAGATTACGTTTCCAAACTCGTCTGGAAACCTTTGATAAGCTATACTTAAGCTTATTTTTTATAACATATACTTAGTTAGGATTTGGAATTATTTTTTTGAATTTTATTTATAGTAATCACTATTGATATAGTTTGATTTTTATGAAAGTCATTGCCTTTGATGAGTTATTCTTGCACTACACTAGATCATTCATATTTAGGGTGATTGAATTAAAAAGATCTTCCTTTTGCTATGATCATAATTGTTTACGAAAAAAAGATAGGAAGAAGATATAAATTGAGTGTTCGGTTGTAAACTTGGAGATTCGATATCCTAGGTTAATTCTAGAATAAATAAAAACACATTTTTTTATACTAGATCATATTAGTTAACTTCTTAAGATAATTGAATAAGTAAGATCGCAGAACACCTGAGGTCCTTGTAGGAACAACCTGTTTGTGCTACAACTACACCTTGCAGTAGATAATTCATAAGAAGTTTTTGAATTGTTTGGTGGCAAAACACAGGGGCTTGGCTCCTTAGTTTCTGCAGCTACTCTCTGCTACACCTATGATCCTTTTTACCTCCATGTACCTATACTTCAAGATCCATGCACACTCAACATACTGTTAACTTGTATGGCATCCTTTCATAAGTTAGAAGGGCCACCACATTTTACAGTCCATGACTCACAGTTAACTTTTCACTTCTCACGATATTTCCACATACATGCTTGATGCTAGTGATGAGTGGAATATTTACATTGAAAATTTATTTAAAATAATCATTAATACTTACAAGTGGAAAAAGAGGATGCGAGGATGGCATAAGAAGCACAAAGTTAATTTGATGACTACTAGGAGGCTGATAAGACCCCTTAATACACCCACTTTATGTTTAAAACGCACACTATGAAAGTGGAAAGCGATCACCAAGTTGCAACCGCCCTTCTATTCTCAAGAGTGACGCTAAAAAAATTCGTGAATTATCTACTGCATGCACACGTTGTAGTTGTAGAGCAAACACGTCATTCCCACAAGGATCTGGGGGGTGTTGCTATTTTACTTCTATTATTCTAACAAGTTAACTAATATGATCTAGTATGAAAAAATGAGATTTTATTTATTCTAGAAATAGCCTAGGATATCGAATCCACTAAGTTCACAACCGAATATTTAATTTATTATCTTTTTCTTCCTATCTTTTTTTCATGAACAATTACGATCATAACAAAAGAAATATCTTTTAATTCAAGTGTCGCGCAAAAATAATTAATCAAAAGTAGGGACTTTCATAAAAATAAAACTATAATAATAGTGACTTCTATAAATAAAATTCAAAGTAACAATTCCAAACACTAACTAAGCATAGGCTATCAAAAATAAGCTTAAGCATAACATATCAAAGTTCTAGGTCTACGACTTAAATTCTTTTGATATTATCATAGAAAAATCATGTCTTTATAATTTCTTTAGAAAGATGATAAATAAAAAATCATGTTATGGCTGTTACCCTAGATTCATCTATATCCTAAAGCTAAGAAAAATTAATTATGTTTTTGTTAATCAAGATGATATTTTTATTCATGAGAACCATTAAAAATCTAATTTTTTTACTAAAAAACTTACAAAATCTTAACTAGAAAGTGATAAAAATTAACTAATAAAACAAATAAATAAATTTACCTACTATTAATGTGAAGAAAACACCTTGGAGCTTTGGTATAGTGCTCCTTAGGGTTTAATCACCAAACATAAAAAGCATAGCAATTCCTAATTTACAAGTGTACGACCAATATATAGACATGTGGACTTCAAAATTCTAATCCAGTCACAACTATAAGATTATAAAATTCCAACAAAACCCTCATAAAAATTTCAGATACAGTTATATAAAATAACCCAAAAGAACACAAGGTTATGCAAGACTAGGTTATTTGAAGTAGTTATATAATGATGTGCACATGACAACATAATGAGTTACATAACGGATTATTTAAAACTATGCTCACAAATGCTATACCATGCAATCACAATTGACAATGAATACCTTTAATTGTCGATAAACTAAAGGTAAAACCCATTTCCTACAATAAAGGGTTTCTTAGAATGCAAACACTGATGTTGTTTTCACTACCAACAATTCAGACAAACTCACATGTACAGAGAAGGAAAGAAGTGGTTGGTTGATCATCACTAGATATGGTCAACAACTAAACTGAATTCCACTCCAAATCACAAGATCATTATATTTATGATGGGCAATATGCTGCTTTTGCTTAGTATTTTTATTTATCTTATTGAAGAAGAGTGAACTAAAGATAGATTTAGAATTTAAATATCAAAAACCAATAATTATCGCATAAGACTGTTTGAGCCCTTTGAACAACTTTTCAGTGGCAGAGTCTCAAAATATGCCAACTAGCTTTTATCTAAAAATCACTTTTATTACGAATACAACCAAGTATATAAATTAAACAACAGAGCACATGATTATAAATTAAATAAATAAACATAATTGACAAAAAAAAGGAAAAGGCATTGGTCAACGAAAAAACCTTAATGAAGCCAATCTCCTTGGCATTGCTGCGGAAGCACTGCCTGCAGCACATCAGCCCATACTTCCGGATGAGCCCATGTGGATTGCCGCAAACCCGGCTACAAATTACAAAATATATTAAACCAAAAAAAAAAAAAAAACATTCAAACAGACAAACACAACAGACAACGACAACATTTCAGAATCATGACACCAGTGCGATGATTAGTGAACAACGTTGGTGGAAAATATTTATAAAATTTTGATCGAAATTTCTGAAAAATTTAGAGGAATTAAGAAATCATCCTTTTCAATCTGATCAAATGCTAATGCTAATCAATTAAATGTTGACTTACAACAATCAAAACACGGACTTGCAGCTGAAAAGGGAGAGTTTTTCAGTCAAATTCAATCCCAAGAAAAGGACAGTAATCGATTACTTTTGCATCGCAATCAAAACCCTAAAAATTTGAACCAACTGAACAACTTGGGGATTAATTTTAACGTCGTGATCCAAAATAACGCAGTGATCAAACAGTTCGAAATCTAGCAATTAGTAAAATTTGTTTTGGATCGAAAGAACCGAATCGAATCGGGATCGAGACGAGGGCTTACCAAGAGCGGGATCCAGGGCCGTAGTTCTTGGGATGCGAGCTCCAGACGTTCGAGTGACCCATCTTCTCTCTTCTTCTTCTCTCGCAGCGGCTCTTTGCCCTAATCAGTGATCTTCGAAGACGGCTCAAGTTAAGATTTTATAGCGCCGACGACTAAAACCCTAATTTCTCTGGCTGCAGTTGGGACTCTTTCTAATGGGCCGATATTATTGGGCCTAACGAAATTTCCAAAGGTAACGAAAGGCCACGGTTATTTAATTTATCGGCCCAGATCACCAAAGTCTTATATAGTCTGAAGAAAGCAAAAATTAACAACCTTGACTGTAGATTCAAGGGAAATTCTAAAGGCATAGCCCAATATTTAAGGGCACACCAAATCCATTGTGAAAAGTGAAATTTCTTTTTCCTAAAGGCATTATATTAAGAAATTAGAGTATGTAATCCATACTAAATAGGAATTATATAGGCTGGTTAAAAAAGGATCGGATTGTCCCTCGAATAAAATTTATTTTTAAATTTCTAAAAAATATTATCCACAACCTTTAAATTGCATAGAGTTAATTCAACTCAAATTACATTGTTGATTTCTCTTCTGTTAAACTGAATTTGTTTACAGCCTCAATCCCTTACCAAACATGACCTCAATTATTATGATTATAGATCTTCATTCTCCTCACTCACTAAAGAGTTGGATAGTGAACACCTAGACCTGGGGATGTACAATCGGTCAGAGCATGCAGTAGCCAGAGAATTCCGACCGATTCCGATCAAGAGGAGGAGGTAAAGCTCCGATCGTCTTGCTTGTCGGAATCCAAACGAACTCCAATAGACTCTTGGATTCTAACAAAGACAATCGAAGTTTAGCTTTAGCGGGGGGAGGCAGAGGAAGAGGGAGAGGGGAGGAGATGGAGAGAGAGAGGGGAGAGATGGGGAGGGGGAGCTAGAGAGAGAGAGAGAGAGGAGCAGCTAGAGAGAGAGAGAGAGGAGCAGGACAACAAGAGCGGAAGGGAGAGGGAGAGGGAGAGGGAGAGGGAGAGGGGATGCTTGCCAGAATCCGACCGAATTCGATAGCCTTCTAACCACCAATGGCCAATTCTTCTATCCATACGGTGCCAATCGGTATTTTCTTCGATCTCTGACCGAACTCCAACCAATTCCAAGAAAAGTTAATCAAAGTGATCGAAATCAGAGGGCTTTTTCATCTTTACCTAGACCTCTTAATCACATCTTATATGCATTTTGATGGCTCTAGAGCGGATTGGAATGAGTGTAGTATACAATATACATACACCATATCCAACTCTACTAGTATCGATTTGATGATATAAACACAACAAAGAGAATCCTTACAAGCTTATTAGCCTTGGCATAGATTATGCGACGATGATAAACAATTCCTTGCCGTCTACAAGCTTCCAGTAGTCTGCAACAAGCCCGTCGCTAGCAATATGCATAACTTGATTGGCGTCACCATCTAAATTACCAAGTAATGTTCTATTTGCTAGAAAGGTATTGCACGATACTCCTCTATAAACAAATGTATAAAGAAGCAGAAGCAGAATCAACAGAGACACTGCAGAAATGCCATCCACAGTCAAAGCCGTATATACAAATGATGGGCATTAAGAAAATTCAAGAACCTTTCGGTTGACCATGAAATCCTCTAGCTGAGCATATGGCATTGTGAGAAAACAATAACATATAACCGCGGAAATGCTCTTTAATAGAACTTTAGTTTTAGTTAGTCGTGACCAAGAAATCACTAGTTTTGCTTGGTGGGCCGGAAATATCGGACTTATCAATTTGTCCAGTAAACTACTTAGGGCCGGATTAATAGTATTTTGAACCGAAGCAATGAACCTATTTGAAGTGGCTCATTTCATGACACGACAACAAAAAGAGTATGAAAGGAAACAGCAAGAGTATTGTTACCAAAATTCTTCACGACACCGAAATTACTTGTCAGAAACATCCCAAACACCTCCGCAGAAAATTATTTACAGTCAAAATACCCGACTAATCATTTCTATGGCATGCTGATATACTTTCACATAAACAGTGGGAAAATCTTCTTCGTCCCCCTATCAATTTAGAGAACTTTCGGTATCATCCACATAAAATCTCCTATGACCTTAACCAACAGCAAGATAAACCATCAGAGGTAATTTCCGAAAATAAACTGACTATAAAAATAAGTCGAAATCCCCTGTAAAATACCTCTTAAAATAACGCACAACTTCATCTGATGCTTTCTTGAAGGGAGACGAGAGAACCATCAGCTTTCCTCGAAAAAATTAACCGGGATTAGCATGACAATGCAGAAAATGACTTTGTTGCATCATCCATGTAAACTATGTATCTTCATAACAAATAACAGGGACGACGATGCGACCATTCTATCAGGTTCAATTGTTTGGTGAATGAGTAATAGTGTAGGTCACTTTAAATCTGTAGTGCCCTGCAGATCACACGCCCGATCCTTGCAGTCCAGTTTGCCCCATCTTGCATTTACTCTCTGACATGGAAATGTCAATTTTCCAAGGCTGTCGAACAACAAAGAGGCCAGTTAGCAGACAGGCGGGCATCACATACCTTTGTAACTGATATTGGGAGGAGTAAGGGATGAAGCAGTGGACAAGAATTCAAACTACTAGATGGGAGTCACAAAACAAGTAAAAGCAGAAACCTGCGGTTCACAACATTGTGTACATGGCATAGCCACTGAGAGAATTCAGCCTGCGATCCCGCCTGCACTGGATTTGCTCTAGAGAACCAAAACAGACAGAGAAGTGAAAATGAGGAAATAAATGGTGATCCTCGTACCCTGGACTTCAAAGATATGAACCTTAGATGTTAATAAGGGAGAAAAACAGAATTCGGAGTCTATCAAGATGAAAATTTTTAAGAGAGCTGATTGACTAAAACAAATTTCTACTGCTATCATGCAATTTCCTTCCTTTGGGGATGCACAAAAAAGTTTTTTCTTTTTCGTTTTCGATGGAAAGGATACAGAAAATGTTGAACCACTCAAAATTATCAAGTATGAGTTAGCCAAACAGAAAGTTTTATGCATGCCAGATACTCTCAATTTGATTTCTCTGTTTACTTATCTTTCAGCTAACATTTTAATACATATCTATTCGTTATAGTTTTGCATCTCATTTTCCCCTTTATTTGAAAAATGTCCCAGTGCCAAAGTGCTAAAGGTCTAGGATTGGTCGGTTACTTGCTTGTTTGCAGTTTTTGTTAGTAATTAGGTTCCTCTAGGAAACCAAAGTCATAATAACTGAATAGCATGTTACCAGCGTCCCTAAAATGTTCCATTGTAATAAATTTCAGAACAACCATAAAAACATGAGGCCTATTCTAATAAATTTTATAACTACCATAAAACATGAGGCCTGAGGCATCAAGCTCCTAAAAAAGATGCAAATTTCATAATTGAAAATACCAACTGATTGCAGAAAAACACATCAAAAGAAAAACTCCCTTCACTTCTTGAAATAATCTTCTGCAAACTGCTTTTAACATGTTATTTTGATAAAAAGAAGTTGACCAGATTCACTTACTTGAAAAAGAAAAAAAAGGAAAAAGAATCGAAACAAGGAAATATTGAAATAATGAAACATAACATTCCCCACGCACCTTGATGGAGGAACCTGTTCTACTATTCATAATATCACGTAATTTTCAACTCCCTCCCCCCCTCTCTGTGTCCCTGACAAATTTCTAAAGTAATCATCCTTGTGACAGGGAGCTGCTGCAAGACGGTGGCTCTACCCGTTGGCTCCCTCTCACATTCAAACCTCTCTTGATATTCAAAGCCTAGATACAATGTGATCTCTTACATGGAAACGGAATACTCTAGTGGGGCTAGATATTGGATTGTGGCTGGTGAGAAACCTATGTGCTTTGCAATATTAATGGAGCACCAGAGGCTAGTTGTACAATGAGCACAGTAACGTCATTGGGTGGCGGAAGGTTAAGGAGGGGCGATGCAATGATGGCAACATCAAGTAGCATATGCAGAGGAAATTGTATGGCGGTTGATAGGTGTCAGTGAGGGTGTGATGGCAGGAGATGCCTCAACACAGACCACGAACTAGTGTCGCTGGGGTTTTGCTAGTAAAATGGCACATGACATCACGAAACAACAAGATAAGAGGGATGACAACAAGCATGGATAGGTGAGGCATTGGAATCAAAGGTTGACATAGGTGGGCGATTGGATATGGAGCTTAGTGAACCCCTTTATTGCATAAAGGGATGATCATAAAGGAGTATGAAGAAATACTAAAATGACGATAAGGTCTTTGGTATTTGCAAGTGGAGTTTGACATAAGAACAAGGAGAGGAGGAATTTTGTGAATTTCAAAGTGATGAATCAATATATGAAACATGGACAATAACAAAGTGAGGTAAGGGATGAGGAACCACTGGCTTAATTTACTCTTTTGGTTCATGCCTAAAGGGGATGGCGATAGAAGATAATGACTGTGCCTCCTAGGTGCTTCGTGGCTGACGGCAATGTCATTGTACGTTGACCAAAGGAGAGGAGAAGAGGGTTTTATCTTGCCAGTGGTGATGGACTCGAGAGCAGAGTGTGTAGCAGTGTAAGGAAATGTGTCATCGGTGGTTCAACAACTGAGCGGAAAGAGTTCGGCGTTGCAAATCACTAGTGATGAGGAAGATTCAGGCAGCGTGCCTTGGCAGTGAAGTTGGTGACAATTTCAAAAATTTTGAATTTGAAATTTCAAATTTGAATTTAAACTTTAAATTGGCGTTTAAACTTCAAATTTTAAAAGCTATCTCTTCACCCATATGGATGACATACGGATGGCATCCTGTGATGACGTCAACAACCTCCCTGGTGTTGATATCAACATTTTTTATACCTTTTATAATTTCTTTTGTATTTCACTTGTATTCTTTTGCATCCATACATATGCAAAATGATATTTCCTAATTTGTTGTATTTACAGTTTTTAATCACTATATCATTTGTTTTATTACATCTTACGAATGGAAAATGGGGGGAATATTATCCACCATTTATACTAGAAAAACTTTCCCCATGCACAAGTTCCACATCAAAATTAAAAAATCATGTATACTAGATAATTGATGAAACATTGAGTTTTCCTTCAACAAATTATTTCTTTTACTCCCTCTTCTAATGTTCTCTAGAAAAGGGGAAACAGGGCACCAATTTCTCTTCGTTATTTTGGAGAAATATTTAAGTGAAGAATAAAAATGCTCTATCCCTATGTACCTCCTCCAACCTATGAAGTATGGAGACTTCAAAATGAGTGTTGTATCCGTATCGGATACATATCAGATACTGACACGTGCACCACACTTATCTATGCATATTAGGCGCATTAAAATCATCCCGAAATTGAAGTACTCAAAAACTTGCATATGGGAGCCATGTCCACTTTTAAAAAGTCATATAAATTATGTGTTGTTACCATGTCCACTTTTAAAAAGTTATAGAGATTGTTTGTTGAGTATTATGAAGTCATACATTGAAGTTGCGTGTAAAAAAAAAAATCTTTCGACGTAAAAGGGCAAATAGGTCCCAACCTTATAAAGATAAGAGAGTTTATTCAAGGTGCTAGTCCATTGGATTGCGCTTAGATTCTTTTCATTAATATAGTTATTTGATTAGAATATATGATTTAAATTATTAAGTCATTTTTCTCATTTCTACTTCAAAGAAAACATGGCTTAATGTTACGAGTTTTGATGCGCATTACATATATGATATGCACAAATATGCGCACATTTATGTCGCAATGTCTCCGTGTCCGTGTCATGTCGTATTTTTGTCTCATATTTGTGTCCATACTTTATAGCCTCCAACAGTCAATATCTTTTAATTGACAAAAATCTAAATATAAGAGGCACAAGAAAAATAACCATATGCATAATATATCATTTTCTCTCTATTTTATCTCTCTTGAACATTTCTCTTTCCATCTATAAATAACTCTATTCCAAACGGCATAATTTTTCCATCTACGTGCATGGTTGTACTCTGTCTCTATAGAACGCAAACATTTTTGTATTTAGTTATTTATATTTTGATTTGAATTTCCCCGAATTCCATGTTCTGATCTCTGAAGAGGGTAAAAACATAGTAGATTGCTACATCAATATAGGAAAAGTAAACGAAAGTGTTATACATTCCAAAATTTGCTAGACTCACAGCAAGAAGCTGGCTAAATCACAAAATATGTGGGAGGAGACAATCAATAAATGTTATTTAAGCATGCTTTATTGAAGCATCAAGCATGTGATCTGATTGCCATTGTTGTCAATATAGGAAAAGTAAATGAAAGTGTTATACACTCCAAAAGCTTCTTGATTCGCTGCAAGAAGCTGGCTGAACCACACAACATGTGAGTTGGATGCAAAGAGTAGGTGTTATGGAAGCATACAATCATTTGATCATTGTTATAAAAGTCCATATTAAGTAATACAACTTATACTGACACTGAAAAACTAATTATTAGAGGTCTAATAAGGATATCCAGCATTTCATTCTCAAGTGTCATTGTATAAATACTTCTACATGTAAGGGCATTTGGAATATCAGATAGCAGTAGTATAGTTAACTGGACATGACTTGACAATGTGAAGAAATTGAAGAAGAGATCCACACACGACTTACTTCAAAATGTCCTTAAAATGATCTGCACATTCTTTACAAGGATAAAGTCGAGATAGTATAGCCATCTGCATGCACAGAAAGTACACTGGTATCATTCATAAAGCTGTGATACAAGGTAAATTTGTCATGATGATGAAGAGCAAAAAAACATTGATGAATGATTGACATTAGATATCACTGGATGATCCATGGAATAAGGGCTGCACCAATAAATCACCACATGCATACATAAGAGCACCTATAAAATCATCATAATCATAGCTGTCAATCTTCTGTAGTATACAATATGTATGGTATGATATAATACACAAGGAAATAGATATGTATCTTATATACACATATGCTAGGCTATATATCATATAATACAATAAATGTATCTTCCAATATAGGATACGTATCTTCCAATATGCACTATATTACGATACTCTGACTCCACGTATAAATGTTTTTAAACTCATTGAAACGAAAGAATTAGTCATTTAATAAAAGAGGATGTCAAAGTTCAAGATACATATTTTAATTTATCAAAACATTCAAATCAATCATCTAAAAACGTATTTAATATTCTAATCAATATTAATTATTTAATTGTTAATTCGCATTTCAACTATCTAAATCACATTTATATGTAGAGTAAAACCTCAACATATTAATAGCATTTGTTCAGAAGAAAGAGTTCGTATAGATTAGACAAGATGAAGATGAAGAAACTAAGCAAAATTTCTTAATGATGATCATAGTGATGTAGCTATAGTGGATGATTAATTGATATTACATAATATAATTTTTTTCAAAGGGGCAACAAATTTATGCTCAATGTTTCGGTTTTTCTTTAAAAAATGTGCAACTAGAACTAAGGCAACGAAAGGAGAAATATATTAGAGAGATATATGATCTGATTTACATGTCAAATAGAAAATATGAATGGATTGCTGATAAAGAACAATTAGCATAATGGACGGTGCAGTTTAGATGCACCATGAGTGTTTTAAAGTTGGAGGAAGAGGGGATCTACAAAAATGAAAAGAGAAGAGATAATAGTGAAATTTTAATCATAGTTGTTTATTCCTAAGAGCCAGCATCTAGTAGTTTATTTTAATAATCATTAGCATATTAATTAACTTGGACATAATTGTAAACAATAGAAAAAGGATGAGAAGAGATAATAATAAAATTTTAATCAATTAATTGTTTACTACTAATATTCAGCATCTAGAAGTTCTTTTATAATTATTGATATGACCAAGTAACCTGGATGTAATTGTAAATAATAAATGATAAAAAGAAAAGGAAAATAAGAGTATAGCAAAGGATGAGTTTGTGTAGACGAAATTAGACGAAAATGTGAGAAATGAATGATATAAAAATGCATATGTTATCATTCAATTTTAAGTAAATCTAGCAATATATAGTGTCAGTTTAATCAATGACCTCATGATCATTATATTTTGAATGTAAGTTAACTATTGACTTGTATTTTGCATATTGTCGGTTTTAACATTTATCCCAGATTTTTTGTTTGCTTATACTTTAAATTTGTTCATATGTTTATTATATGCTATTAAGTGCTTAATTAGCTTACGTATTACACAATGATTAGTGTATCTTATGATATGACATGTTATACAATACATAGCGTACCTAGGCAACTTTGATAATAATACTGAATATGACAGCATCTAGATGAAACATGCGTTCACAGAACACCAAATTGTGAAGAATATAACAAAGTTGATCGACGATCTTTTACTAGTAAATAGTAAATTAGATTATAGAAAAAAAAAAAACTACACCTTCACTTCTGATAAAGAAAATTAGTACAGCGCTTCATTACAGATGTACATACGCTAGATTCATATTGCTTTGTCTTTATTACTGAAAACTGACATCTCATTCGATTTCCAAACATTACACGTATTTATTCTTACAATGGACTTCGGACGTCATCCGTTTTCTCAAAATAAATCTTCATTTCCTTCCTATTAATTGAAGAAATAAAGATTGGGCAGTTTGCCCATGCACTCAAAATAAAATCTTCACTTCCTTCCCATAATTGAAGAAATAAGATTGGGCAGTTCAAAAATAGCATGTGCAACCATTCTACATTTCCATGCTAGTATCTGCAAAAGGCCAACTCCATTAAGGTGGAACTCTTTAGTTAAACACCTGAACTAGAAAAACTTCAAGAAAAACCACCTGGTTAAAGCAAGATTGTGGATCTCCATTTAGTTGGATGTACGGATATCTTCAAAGCCTCGCTCTTTTTAGAATTTATTGTGTCCCGGTGTCCATGTTGTATCCTATGTCTCGTGTCTTGTCGATGCGTATAGCTTATGTCTAGAGCGCCACACATCAGGTTAAATACAATGTTGCTATGCTATTATATCTCCCCTGCAAAATACAAGATGAATGGGAGGCATGCAAGCATACCTCTTAGCCATCGAGCATAACTAATGCATAAGAGCAATGTTATGTCAACAAATTGAGCGCTTAAATTAGTTGATGCACATAAGTTCCATCATCTAAGAACCCAACACTTGTGTTGCCGACATGTAATCTCTTCCTTCTAACTGCCTTCGGGTATTTCACAACTCTTTAAAAAGGGGTCCTCACTCTTATTCTGGTACACAATTCTATTCCCTCAATTCCATTTCTCCTCTTCAGTCTTACTTCTTCCTCATCAAATGCATAGTGGCTTGAACGCCAGAGGGGGATAGCATGAAGGGAGACCCTACAAACTATTTGCATATGAATTTAGAATTCGAGAATCTCCATCAGGCGAAAACCATGGTAGAAATCTCATCTTAATAGCAAGAATCAATCTCTCTATAAAGCTTGACTGGAAAGAGAATTTATCAGCATTGGTCCCTCATGATACCTACAGAGTTGAATACCTCAAGCTGCAGTTTCTATTGCATTCTGGGCTTTAAATGCTGTAGTTGTTGCTGCACTCAAACTGATTTCAGCTACAAGACTACTCTTACACACTAAAAGAGACCAGCTCACTTTATCCTATGTAATTAGTGCACAATTTCCAATTAAGAAAACTTAAGTACCAGTTAAAATCTGATTACTTGGACTTCAAGGGTAAGTAATTGTATTGTGAGTTTACAACTACAACCTACCAAAAACTACCTAACCAGGCACATGAATTGATTCCAACAGCATTAATTGGATATTTGGATCTGCATGCTGTTGGAAATGCATTGCAACTCAAAACACACATAAAAAAAACACACATAAATGACAAGTGGCCCAAAAACTCAATTGCATTAGGCTAGATTATACAACGAAGTGGTGACTATTCAAGTTTATTGAAGTTCTTGCCACTGCATCAAAACTCTGAAGTTATGGTGAGGGTTGAAAAAAATTATTTTATAATTTTAACATGCTCCTTCAGGTTGTAGTAACCCTTCATTTTTATAGTTATAAATAATTAAATGAAAAAAATAAACAAATAATAAATATTACATTTCATTTTCTATAAATCCTACACCTTTTATTTTCTTAAACCTTTCAAATCTTTCATCTTCTCCAACTCCAAACATTTCATTTTCTCCATTAATTCAACAATAAAACTCCCATATTTAATTCTAAAATTAAAATCTCTAAATTAAATTAAAAACTTTCATAGTCTAAACTCCTAATTCTAATCATATATAAACATCTAAATCAAAACACATTTCACTCATTCTAATTAAAAAAATCGTTCTCTAAAATTTTTCCTCTAAAATTATCTCTTCCTCTCATCTCAGCAGAGCCACCCCTGAAACCGCCGGAACCACCATAGGAGCCACCACTGGAGCCGCTACTACTTTGCCGATGAAGAGCACCTTATTCCTCCTCTTTCTACATTTGGGGCTCGCATCTTTTGTTAAAAGGCCTAATGAGAAATGTGGAAAGATTGTTTGCAATTATTGCAAAAAGATAGGACACAAATGGAAGAAATATAGAATTGCACATCACCTATGTCTGTGTTGCGGATCTAACAAGCATCTAGTGAGAAGTTGTCCTAAAAACAAGCAGACTAGTAGTGAGTAAGAAAAAAATTGTGTTCTGATTATAAATCTGATAGGTGATTGCTCTGTAATCGACATTGGGAAACGAAATCCAAGTGAGTTCTTTTTTGACCCACTAAACATTCTAGTTTTTTTTGTAGAAATATTATTTCATTTATATGGTCTAATTTGTAGGCAATAAATTTATTACAAGTACAATAATTGGCACTTCTATTATTTCTTTATGCTGATAGAAATTAAATAAATGCTTATTAAATTACACAAAATAGTTAGATTTTTAATATTTAATAAATCACGAAAAAAACTATAATCGTATAAATATATTGTTTGCAATATCATTTTGTATCGGTGCCTAAAAAAGTTGTCTTGTATGCTGATTCTCTACTTAAAAAACGTGTATCGCATAGAAAACCTCCCAGCATCTATACACTTGTATGGCCGATATCTCTTTGATGTCTCAAATCAGTAAATTCTTGATGTAGTCAATTGTCATTTATTCAATAAAATATATATTAAACAAACTCTTTAAACCATGTTGTTAACGATATGATCCATATTATGAAAACCAGAATTTAGTCTTACATGAACTATACTTAAATAACGCTGGGTTGGGGGAGAAACTGAATGATGAAAATATACTCTGTTTCGGCTGTAAACTTCTTAAGTTGCACAACTAAATAATTCGCACACCATAAGTGCATGATGATTTGTTAGATCATGCCTTACTATTATTCATGTTTGCCTGACGGCAGATCCAACTCAGCATCGGGCAATCCATGTGACCATTTTCTGGGTTTGTACAGCAGACAATCGAAACAGTGGTATCACACCACTTAGTTTTCCAATTATATGACATCCTAGACAAAAATACCCCAGTTATAAAGTTGACTTCATTAAAATGATATTAAAATAATCTAAATCAATTGACATTATTATTACAGACATGTCATTATATATTTTCTAAAACTTGTGTTATTATTATATTTGGACATAACCGTTATATTTCATATTCTATCTATGTATTTTGTTTTGGTCGTAATCTGACAATTTAGGTGTGCATATCCAAACTTATCGATGGACACACCAAAACTGATGCAGGATCTGGTATATTTTGAAAATCAAGTTGAAACCCAATAATGGATTAGAGATTCCCTGCTTTTTTTTGTTTAGTTTTATTGTATTTTGTTTCAACTATATCTAACTTTGTTCCAATAAGTGAAAAATCAAACTTTTGTTGAATTTTTCTATAGAAATCACTGAGTATTATTGTGCCAAATTTATTGAGACTTTAGCATATTCAAATTGAATATATTGCCGGTACCTTTTACACGTTCTCGTATACCGTATATCGGAAGCGGGGCGTGACACATGTTGAAGGCTATTTTTAGGCAGAAACTTGGGCTTTACACAGCGGTATTTTTTTAATCCATAATTAAATGCATCCGGCAAGAATTGAAGCTGGGTCGCTCTGATACCCTATTGAAGTCCCTGCTACTACACCAGAAATCCGAAGTTATGGTAAGAGTTGAGAAAAATTATTTTATTTTTTTAACAAAGTTAATAAGTTGGATTGATTCATTAACAATTATGAGATTTTGCAAAGACACATTGTACTCATGCATCTTGACACAGAGTCCTGAAGCATTACCATATGTTAAACTGAAACATACAAAAAGAACAACCAAGATTGATGAACAACCAGTACGAGTATCGGCACACTGATCGATTTAAAAACCAACACACTGATCGAGTTAAAAACCAATGGAGAATGTAGATTACACCAGGAACCCAAATGAATTTCAAGTTGTTGACCATGCAAGAGAACAATGACGCCATAATCCAAATGGCAATGAGGAACATGCATCAAAAGTTTACATAATCTCCACCATCTAACCATGCCCATATATGCCTAAGGGTAAAATGAAACTGTGATATTATCAGGTCAACCGACAACTTTCAAACGGTAATTAATCCATGATCCACATGAGTTATAATACTATTTCAAAAGTGCAAATATATCACCACAAAGAAGATTCATGATGATGTCATAGGTATCAGATCATGCATGTGCATGCATGTGATCTTGCCGATCTCCGAAAGCAAGATCACTGTGCTAGTTTCAAACAATATCACCATACATAGAAATTTCATTATGATGTCACAGGGATCAGAGAATGCATGTGCAACCCCGTGATTTTGCCAGCTTCCAAAAGCAAAGACTTTTGGGACGTGAGCGTTGTTTCTGGAGAGTGCTTGTGCATTGATGGGGTCCAAATTTGCATGTCTCGACAAGGGTTTCATGTCATTTGAAAACTGCATGTCTAAAACACGTTGCTGAGCGTCATTGTCATTCAGAAACATATATGTATCCATGTTGTTCAACACAAAGATAACGCATGGCACTGGTTACAAAGACCATGAATATTCTCAAGGTTTTGTTTTCGTTTTTCCTTTCTCAGGTTACCACAGTATTTGAATTTGACTAGTGAGACGATGAGGCATTGAAGAACTGATGAGTAATTGAGGATCATGAAAAGGTTTTTTTTTTTTAGTTGTTACCAAGATGGAAATTCTGTGTAGAATTAAATATAATTTGGGAAAGAGAAAACTACTCATGAGAAGCGATTAGAGTGAAGTATTTGCATGGATTTAACAAAGAAGTTAGGTGGAATAATGATCCAATAAGAACTAGGTTAAGGAAATGACAACAAGAGGGGGAAACTCTTTTTTAGCAGTAAAATGATGAGTGATAAAAGAATTATAATAGTGCTATCTCATCCCCAACTACAAAGACTACAACTATACCATACTATATCGTGTTCCTCAAAATTTATAGTAGTAGAGATGCATATTGCCTGGTATAGGCCGATGTTAGAAACATTGATCACAAGTATCCATGGAACCCAACAACTCAAGTATGATAACCACATCAAACACCAATAATCAAATTAAACTAAATGGCACCTCAACTATGTACATTAAAATAACTATATATATGAATGCACGTGGGATTGAAATGCTTAAAATCTTTAACAAAGACTAGATTGTGGAAGGGTATGTGACCTCATTGCATTGGGAACTAAAAGATTTGGTGAACATAATGGCCTCATTGTTTTCTATTAGTTTAATCAATACCTAATACTGTTTTTTTTAATCTTCATATTGGTATAGGCCAATTTTAGAAATCTTGATCACAAGTATCCACAATACCCAACAACTCAAGCATGATAACCACATTAAATAACAATAGTCAAAGTAAATTAAATGGCACCTCAACTAAGTATATCTAAATAACTATTTCTATAGACGCATGTGGAATGTAAATGTTTAATCTCTTTAATAAGAACCTGATCATGAAAGGATATGTGACCTCATTGCATTGGGAACTAAAATATTATGTGAACATGATAGCCTCTTGGTTTTCTAATAGTTTAATCAATGACACCTAACATTGTTTTTCAATCTTCACATGACATCATGAAAAACACACAGACAATCAAGATTCGAAGATATAACAATACAAATAAGTTAATGACCAACTGGCACAGTGGGCAATAAAAACATGTTAAATGGGTTAGTTTTCCAAACTTAATACTCATCGTGAATCTGTCTGTATATGTTTGATACATAGTTTCCATAACTAATTGTATGGTCACATATATTCATGTAGACACATTTATGATTAATGCATCCACATAAGTGCCACATATGGCCATTTAATGCACCAAGAGCCCAATATAAATATGTGCCTGCCTATGCAACCAAATATTACACTCGGTTACAGAATCATCAGGTTGTTCTAATTGAGAATCAGGCATAAAGGATCAACTAGGACACATTTAACCTCCCCTTAAAGCAAGTAAAGATGAAATTTAAACATATCATTGAGAGGGAAAGAAGACTATAGGTATCAAATAGGAGACTCAAGCCTAAAAAAAATGAATATGTAGATGCCATAAAGAACGGAAAAAGAAGGTTATAAAGAAACATTGAGATATGAATGAAGTCAGTGCAGTTAGAGAAGGATAAAACCCTGAATTAAAAAGTGGTACTATTGTTCCCAAGAATGAAGTAGATTTGAGAATTCCTACCAGGTTTAGTGTGAGATAATCATAATTATGGGCCCAAAATTTGGGAAGTCAGAAATGCCACTACAAAGAAGAGCTAGAAGAAGACATTCTACTTGCTAGTTCAATCTTCTGAGAAGCACAGATGGAATTGTTGAATTTCATTAGAGTGTAGCTATGATTTGAGATTGTTTAAGAGCATGAGTTGTCAGTTTCTGCATTTTCTTTTTGGTTGATAGTGTATTTTGTGGTCAGCTGATAGACAAATCCTTTTTCTCAATTCAGCTAAGTTAGAGTCACATATTTTATTTCTATAAGAAGGCATACTTAAATATATATAAAGCATTATAGACAAGTTAGATATATAAATTCTAGATACCACAGCAAAAATATAGTTAGAGACAAATATCTTATTTCTATACAAATAAAATATAGTTCACATATTTTATTTCTATATAAATGAAATATAGTTAGACTCTAACTATATAAATAAAATATAGTTAGAGTCCCAAAATTTATTTCTATAAGAAGGCATATTTAAATGTATGTAAAGCACTATAGACAAGTTAGATATATAAATTCCAGATATAACAGCTTAAAAGTCAAGCCCTGTTCAAGTGTGAGTGCCACAAAAAAGAAGATGAATTTTCTCTACACAAGTCGTGCACATGTTGCGTGAACCTTTATCGCCCCATGAAACACTCATTCACATTATTATTAATGCATACGATTCTAAACCAATTGATACTATAAATACTTTTTCTTTGATCTTTTTTTTTCTCTCCATTTACTGGACATTCTCATACTACGTTCCATTCAATAATAAGCACAGCAACTTGAAAAACTTACAGAGACAGCAAGTCTACAGCTAGATAGCCTACCAGTTCTTTTGCATCTCGCTTCTGTTGCCTCGTCGGCAGATCCGGATACTGAAAAGATTTATTTTTAAAAAAGAATTTGGAAAATCAGCACTTAGCAAATACCAAAAGTAATGTTATCAAGCCAAAAAACAATCAGATTACAGTGGGTATCGCCAATGAGGCAATTGAACAAACACCTGAGCTGCAATCGTGTGAAGCAGTGCCCAAGTCCCCCTCCCGAGTTCCTCTTTAGTCAGATGACCCACAGGCTTCCCATATCAAAATACCCATTAAAAACACATCAATCTCAGCGCATATAAACACTCATAAAGAAAAAAGTTGAAATTTTTACAAGGGAATCGAAAAGTTTAGTACCTTCGCGAGAGAAGCGGAGGCGAAAGCGACATCTACAGATTGAAGGAGCGAGGATTCGTCGTCCTTGGATGAGGATAGAGAGAGCGAAGGCAAAGCTTTTGGGTTTGTTTTGGAGGAGAGATTGTGTTGGTTTTGGAGAGGGTAGAGAAAATTGGAGAGATTGGTTTGGATGCAGCGAGAGAATGAGTCTAGGGTTTTGAGAATGGGTTCAAATGGGTTTTCTGACATTTTTTGTTCGGACAAAAAAAAGAAAAAATTGGGTGAAGAGAATGGGTTTTTGAGAAGAAGGCGGGGAGTTTCTTAGGAGCACACCAGTTTTTCGGTCCGGGCTGAGTGGTGTGCTCCTTTAGAACTCCCAGGAAGGCGAAGTGTTTTTTTTTTTTTTTGGCCTCCATAAGATTTGAATCTCCGAGAGTTTGCTATCTACTCGGGCAATTCAAAATGAGCACACCATTATTTAGTATGCACACTTGTAAAAACTTACAAGTTTCCCAATTTTTTTTTACAGTACGTTTTGTCAGCCACAAATTAGTTTCTGAATAATATTAAATATGATTAATTTCCGAATAATTTCTGAATAATATTAAATATGATTAATTTCCGAATAATTTTAAAGTGGTTCGGAAACTAACAACCGACTCAGAAATAAGTCAAGTGGTGTGCTCATTTAGATTTTTCCTTCCGATTGAGCTCACCAGCACGTTACTACATCCATTCAGATTTTCATTCCTAAGTTCTTCTTCCTACTATTTTTATCTTATTCTTTTAAATTTTCTAACTACACCCTCAACTAATCCCTTCAACTAATCCCGCTCTCTCCTTCTCCTCGACATCGCATCCATCCCCTTACTTGCATCGCCCCCTACCCACCATATATCTCTCTCTTTGCACTGTCTTGTAACTAGAGATGAAAATGAATATGTTCAAACGTAAATTCTTAATTCGTCATATTTATATTTTCCAAACTAAAACTAAAATTTTCATTTTGTTGATTCAAAACTTGAATAAGACGATCAATGTTTAGCTCTTGAATCTGTCGATTCTTATTCTTATTTATCACTCTATCTCTCTTATCATTGTCCTCTATTTCTCCTACTGGTTTGTTTGTCTCTCTCTGTTCGATTGGTAGGAGCCAAATAAAAATTCCTTGTTAGGCTACTACCAACTAGATAGAAATATTTAATGCAACTTCTAGGTGCTAAACAAAACAAATTTTATTTGGCAATTTACCGCGGAATAGACTTCGAATCCATACTTTTTTATATTTTTAAAATCATAAAACTTACAAACAATTTTTATCAAAACGTTAAAAATCTTGTTTCCTCAACTTCAATTGATTCTCTCTATCAACAATCTCCATTTTATTGATATTTTTTCTAGAACAATTTTTGGATTTAAGATTAGGGTAAGGAAAGAGATGGATTTGACTATGGAAGATGAGAGAAAAGACGGTAAGGTTTGAGAAGGGTGCACTTAGTATAGAAAGGCCATTGGTATAATTGTAAATATTGTAATATTTTGAAAGTAGGTGAGCTTAATGTAATTAGTGGATGCAAATAGCAACTCTTCAAGTTTTCTCAATAACGTAGGGAGTTTCTAAAGGGGCACACCACTTTTCCTATCGAGCCCACTTAATAACTGTCCGACCAACAAAAAATACACTGGAAAGTGGACTCACTAGGAAAAATGGTGTGCCCCTTTAGAAACTCCCAATAACATAGAGGATTATGTATTTGGTTTCCAACTCGTGAGGCCGGCCCAACCCATTTAGTGTAAACTCGTTAGAGACAATGATTTCATTGTTTGTTTATTGAATATTCGACATTATTGAATAATAGAACAAATAATTGTGCAAGCTCTTTAAAAACTTGTATATAATAGGACAGAAATAATAGAATTTGTGATAATAAACAAGAGAACGATAATACCAAATAAGATCTGTTTATATACCATATCTCTAAATATAAAAATATTATCATGAATACGATCCAAATATTAATAAAAACTATATTTCTCTACAATTATCAGACACTGCAATCTTATAGAATGAATATTGTTTATTAAATAATTTCTGTCACGCCCCGCTCCCGATGTACGGTATACGAGCACGTGCAGCAGGTACCGGCAACATATTCGGTTTGAATATGCTAAAACCTCAATAAATTTGCCACAATAATACTCAGTAATTACGATAGAAAAATTCAATAAAAGTTTGACTTTTCATTTATTGGAATGAAGTTTAGATACAATTAAAACAAAATATAATAAAATTAAACAAAAGGAAGAAGAGAATCTCTAATCCGTTATGGAGCTTCAATATGATGTTTAAAGTATATCAGATCCTGCGTCAGTTTTGGCGTGTCCATCGGTAAATCTGGGCATGCACACCCAGGTCGTCAGATTGCGACCAAAATAAAAACGCAGAAAGAATATGAAATATAGCAGTTATATCCAAACATAATAATAACACAAGTTTTAGAAAATATAGAATGAGATGTCTATAATAATGATGTCAATTAATTTAGATTATCTTAATGTCATTTTAACGAAGTCAATTTTATAATAGAGGTATTTTTGTTTAGGATGTCATGTAATTGGAAAAGCTAATTGATGAGATACCACTGTTTCGATTGTTTCCTGTATAGACCCAGGAAATGGTCACAGGATTGTCCGGTGCTGAATCGGACCTGCCGTCAGGCAAACAAGAATTATAATCGGGTATGATCCAGCAAATCATCACGCACCCATGGTGTGCGAAATATTCAGTTGTACAACTTAACAAGTTTACAGTCGAAACAGAGTATATTTCCATCATTCAGTTTCTCCCCCAACCTAGTGTCATTTAAGTATAGTACATGCATGTCTAAATTCTGGTTTTCATAACTTGTATATTGAATTTCGGGTACAATATTTCAATTAGATTTTGTTAATTTGTTAACCACATAATTTATAGAATCCGTTTTATATTTTATTCAATAAATCAATTGGTTATATCAAGGATTTACTGATTTGAGATATCATACAGATATCGACCAGGTCAGTGTATGAATGCTGGGAGGATTTCCGTGCATTGCACGTTCCTTAATTAGAGAACCAGTATACAAAACTTTTCTAGACACCGATATAGAATGATATCACAAACAGTATGTTTCCATGATTATAGCATTTTTCATGATTTATTAAAAACCTAACTACATGCTGTAATTTAACAAGTAATCATTTAATTTCTAACATCATAAAGAAATAACAGATATGTCAATGATTGTATTTGTAATAACACATTTAGTTTCTACAAATTAAATTCTAACAATATAAAGAAATAGTATTTGTAATTACAAATTTAGATGATATAATTGAAGTAATATTTTTATAAGAAAAATTAGCATGTTTAGTGAGTCCAAAAAGAACTCAGCTGGATTTTCGGTTTCCGGTGTCAATCAACGAAGCAATTTCTTGTCAAAAAGTGAGAATTTAGAATGTGAAAAGAGATGGAAGGAGATACTCTTCTCCGGTGAAGTGGTGGCGGCTCCAACGGCGGCTTTTGCAGTGGCTTTGCATGTGGCTCCGGCGAGATGAGTGAGAGATGAGAATGTGAGAGAATAATATTTAGAATGAGAGGAATATGTTTTGATTTAGGAGTTTATATATGATTGGATTTAGGAGTTACAGAATGTGAAGAGTTTAGAGAGTTATAGAATCTAAAAGGTTTGAGGAGTTATAGAATTTAGAGAGTTAAGAGAATTAAATTGGAGATTTAATGTAGATAATTCATGGAGAAGATGAAAGGATGGGAGTTAGAGAAATGAATGAGTAATGAGTTGAGAATATGAAAGGTTTTAATTTAATTAGGGAGTTTAATTTTGAGAATTAAAGATGAGAGTTTCATTATTGAAATAATAGAGAAGATGAAGAGTTTGGAGGTTGGAGAAGATGAAAAGTTTAGGAGGGTATAGAAAGTGAAATGTCATATTTATTTTTATATTTATTTATTTATTTATGTCTAATGAAAATTAAGGGTTATTACAATTTCCAACGTTGTAAAGCTGGGGTTTTTACATATCTGTCTCTCAAATCCTAAAAAATTAGAATTTAGTCTCTCAAATCTTCATATTTATAATTTAGTGCTCCAAATCTTTTAACTTACCTCACTTTAGTCTCGCAGCCATATTTTTTTATCCGAATTTCCCGTTATATCTCTGAGCTATTTCACTTTAGTCCTCTTTTCTCTCTTCCTTCTATCTTCCCCTTCTTATTAGGTTTCATCACCATTCTTCTCCTCTCGCTCTCTTTCCTCTTCTTATTGGGTTCCCTTGAATTACTTTACTTTAGAGATTAACTGGGAGGAAAGAGAGAGGAGAGAAGAATCGAGGGGGGAATCTAATAAAAGGAGAAAGAGAGAAGGAAAAGGGAAAGTAGGACTAAAGTGAAGTAACTCAAAAGTATAACAGGAAATTAGAGCTAAAAATTTAGTTGAGACTAAAGTGAGGTAATTTAAAAAATTTTGGGGACTAAATTATAAATATGAAGATTTGAGAGACTAAATCCTAATTTTTAAAGATGTAACAGACAGATATGTAAAAACCCCTATAAAGTTATATATATATAATTTTAACAAATATTGCTTCTTACGAACCAAGCAGAGAACTATGTTGATGATCCGTGATAAGACTCTTAAACTTGTAATTCCAAATAATGAGGCTTACGAGTTTCTCTCTTCATTAGATTTTTCCTTTTTAGGCATTAAATAGAGACAAAGCAAGTTGAATATTTGAATGCTTACAAAATTTATAAAATTTCTAGAATACTAGTTTTTAGGACATGGATGTTGTGTCGGTGAAATACGAGACTATATGTGCTTAAACATGGAAAGTTTCTAAGGACACATCTAAAATTTTTGGAAAAAGCTAAATGAACCCACCTTTTTCCTTAGTACGCCCACTTTTCTAATTCATTGTTAATATAGGTTTATAATTTTAAATTTTGGACTAAATTAACTTATTCTTCGTACTTATATTATATTTCTACATAACCTCATTAACCCTAATTGAGCACTCTCTCTTTTCTATTATGTCTCAATTTTAACTATCAAAGTCAAAAAATAGTGCCATTTATTTTCCTCAAATCTATTATCAAATCTTAAACTAAATAAAATCCTTATTGGAATTTAAAAGTGTGCAGGACAATTTGAAAAGGATTTGAAGAGAGAGAAAAGATAAGTGAGAGAAAAAGAATAAAGAGGGGGTGTCCTTAAAAGAGATATGCCCTTGTACACTTAGGGTTTGCCTTTATAATTACCTTAGAGAAAATAATTTCCCGTTAGTTTTATCGAATATTCAAACATCACTAAATAGAATAACAAATAATAGTAGATAGTAATAGTTACATCATTCTATAATTTTGTGTTAAAAAGAAAGCAAAAAAAAAAATCCATTTAGTTGCGGACTTTAGACAATGTGTTCGATAACCTTTAAAGTTTAGTCTTAATAGAATACTATATAGTTTTTGGTATGGAATAAAAAATTAGACACATGCTTGAGGCACGTGATTACAAGAAAATACATAACAATTAACAGACTTAAGAATTTACCACGCTAAGAGAATAGTATGCAATATCTAGGAGAACCCTTTAAAAACTTATATAAAATAGGAAAGAATGATAATGTTTTTACGGAGTATCTCTAAACATAAAATAGGGTTAATTACAGGTAGACCCCTGTAGTATTGGGGATGTGTCACTTAACACCCCTGAAGTTTGAAATTCTCAAAAACCCCCTGAACTTAGTTATTTTCACTCTCTTTTTTGTTAAAGTGCACTCTTGTCTCTCAAATTCCTATTCTATAATTATCTCTCCTTTTAATAAGTGTGCTGGTTAAAAGAAGGGATGAGAGTAGAATAGGAATTTGAGAGACAATAGTGCACTTTAATAAAAAAAGGAGAGTGAAAATAATTAATCCAGGGGGTTTTTTGAGAGTTTCAAACTTCAGGGGTGTTAAGTGACACATCCCCAATCCTACGGGGGGTCTAACTGTAATTAACCCCATAAAATATTATTCTCAACATGTACCAAATATTAATAAAAAAAATATTTTTTTTCTCTCAATGTGAACAAAAAAAATATTTTCTAAAAATACCATTCGCCTCTAATCTTATAGAATGAATGTTGTTTATATATAAGTCCTAATATTATAAAAAATCAGTTCATCGATGGTCCTAATGATGATTCTCCATGTGTTTCATGTGGATTTCACAAGCGGATTTTAAAAAAACCGCAAAATAATTTGGCCTACTAGTGTGGTTCTGACTATATTGACTGTATCTTTTAATATAATTGATTATTCCTTATATTGGGACCAAATTAGTTAATAGACGGTAAAAATCGTGACAGATATACCTGAAGCTGTTCTTGTAATACGGTCACCTTTGGTGGAGTTATTATACGGAAGTGCGAGTGTGGGCTAATCTGCCTTGATCTGTTTTTATAGTTTATACACTTTTGTATTGCCTTTTCTTACTGTCGTATTTATGTTAATGCACTTCTCAATGATATGTAAGTAAGGTATTTTGGGTCTATTATAGTTTTTCTTTTTACAGAGTATAGAGAAGATAGATCATAGATATTTGTAATTTATCATATATTATATCGGGGAGAATCGATCATGTTTCATTGTACGAATATGAATTATAGAAAAAAAAATAAAAATAAAATAAGACATATTGCTCTCACGAAGCAAGTAGGGTATCCTACCCTACTTGAACTTTTCTAAGATTTGAAGTGAAGCTAGGTAAGTTCAATCATTTATAAAATTTTGAGATTGCTTTCTTATTTTTAAGGACATAGATAGGGTGTAACTGTAATATGAATCTTTGACGGTTGACACAGTGTTAGAAGAATTTTAAATTCTTTGATTTCACTGCGACAAATGAAATTTGGATTTAGAGTTTGAATTTGAGTTTTTTTATGCAAATGGAAAATTCTAATATGCAATTGGTATCAGAGGATAAATCTATGATATGATTTGATTTTTTTTTTAGGTTTTATGCGTATTTGTTCAAAATTTATCGTTAATTAGTTTTTTTTTTTGTGAGGGAGGTATTAATATCCGACCAGTATATTTCTTGGCCGGGTATTAATACTCGACTAAAATATTTTTTTCTTTTAAACTAATATCCGACTCAAATAAAAATAATTAAAAATGGAATCGGACGGATAAGGTGTTAGCGAAAAAAAAGAAAGGATATTTTTTAAAAAAATTAAAAATAAAAATAAAATAATAGTATTTAAAAATAGAATTTTAACATAAAGAGGAAGGTCTCAGAGAGTACAATGCCGCGCAAATAGAATTTCCCTGCAATGCCTCTCTCCAACTATTCACTGTTCATTCCTTTTCATGATCAGACAATTTCTGAAATTAAAATATACCCCAATTTAAAATATTGGGACTCCCTATAAAAAGTCAAACAACTTCTTCACCAGATTCCAGTCTTTCCCCAATTGAATACTCGAGCTCTCTTTTCTCTCTCCCGGAGATGGGCGAGGAGGAGGATCAGCAGCCGGCCGAGCCCACGACCCCCCGGCCCGCTTCCCGGCCCAAGCTCACGGTCCTCCCCCTCATCGCCCTCATCTTCTACGATGTCTCCGGCGGCCCATTCGGCATCGAGGACTCGGTCCGCTGCGGCGGGGGCCCGCTCCTCTCCCTCCTGGGCTTCCTCCTCTTCCCCCTCCTCTGGTCCCTTCCCGAGGCCCTCGTCACCGCGGAGCTCGCCTCCGTCTTCCCCTCCAACGGCGGCTACGTCCTCTGGATCTCCTCGGCCTTCTCCTCCCCCTTCTGGGCCTTCCAGCTGGGCTTCTGGAAGTGGGCCTCCGGAGCCACCGACAACGCCCTCTACCCCGTCCTCTTCCTCGATTACCTCAAGCACTCCCTCCCTCTCTTCTCCTCCCCCATCGCTCGAACTCCGGCGCTTTTGCTGATCACTTTCGGACTCACCTTCTTGAACTACCGCGGGCTTCACATCGTCGGGTTCTCCGCGGTGGCGCTCACCGCCTTCTCTCTGTCGCCGTTCCTCTTCATGTCGGTGCTGGCGGTGCCTAAGATCGAGCCGGGTCGGTGGCTGCAGGTGAATCTTGAGAGGGTGGATTGGAGGGGCTACTTCAATTCGATGTTCTGGAACTTGAACTACTGGGACAAGGCCAGCACGCTGGCCGGGGAGGTGGAGGATGCCAGCGTGAACTTCCCGAGGGCGATATTCGGGGCGGTGGGGCTGGTGGTGGGGTCGTATTTGGTGCCGCTGCTGGCGGGGACCGGGGCGGTGGAGGCTGGGAGGTACGGGGAGTGGAGCGACGGGTACTTTGCGGAGGTTGGGATGGCGATCGGCGGAGTGTGGTTGAGGTGGTGGATACAGGCGGCGGCGGCCATGTCGAACATGGGGCTGTTTGAGGCGGAGATGAGTAGCGATTCGTTTCAGCTGCTTGGAATGAGCGAGATGGGAATGATTCCGGAGATCTTCGCCAAAAGGTATCTTTCTTTGATTTTTGAGGATATTTTTTTCTCTCAGTTTGTATATCGTATTATGCTAGATCCATAGATTCCTCTGCTTTCTTGCATTTTCTTGGTACAAATTTCTTGTACATCTTGCAAATTTTGAAAAAAAAAAAAAAAAAAAAAAGATCTTGCAACTTACACATGCCTGTATATGTCGCGGGACACCTAAGAACTAAGGTAAAAACTCAATCTATTGCACAATGTTTTAAACATTAGCTGATGCCAATACGAATCTTAAATATTGTATCAGATCTCGAGGTATCTGGATACAACATGGACCCTATTATGTTGATTTTATTAGTGTTAATCTAATTTTTCTGATATTTCCAATGTGATACTTTTGATATTGCCGATTTCTAGTACCATAACTATAACACAATAACAACATCCTAAATTTAAATCTTTGCTATCACATTTCAAACATGTGAATCAACTATGAAGCTTAAGAATATGTTGGGAATTGGAAGCATTATTGCGGCGAATGCACAAAATGAAATTAACATTTTTATACATACGAGAAATTAAAGAATGAATTTGTGTGAAACTAGTGTTCTTCCTTCATACCCTACCTTCTAGTCAAAAGAAATAAAAGATTTTTATAGGTAGCCAGTAGTGTGAGATCATTCTATAACAGTGGCACTCTTTTGTTGATGGGCTTGAGCCGACTAAAGTATCAAGCGCACTGGCAAGTTTAAGCTTGATCACTTGTATATATGCAATTAATTGTGGACTATATCATAGCCCAAAAAGGGGAAAAAAAAGATCAAGCCGGGGGTTTTGTCTAGAAAAGAAACTTTCCTCTTCAAATTTCTAGTGAGAATTGCTAATTGCATTATGGAGTGGGGGCCTTGGGTCTTTGATCATACTCTGGTGATGATTAGCTGGTTGTCAGGATACTCTGGCCTGGACAAATATATCTTATCAAGAATTGCATTTTTGGTAAAGCTAGCTTGCCTTGATTTTGATGTTTTGTCCAAAGAATCTTTTCAAGGGCTACTAATTAAATTTGCAGAATTAATGTTGAAAATAACGCGTTATGAAACCCGTTATATTGCGTTATAAAACCTAACGGAACCCCAACGCTACATAACAACTGAAAATAACTCAGTGCACCGTAACAATACATTTTTTATATTATTTTATGTTATATTACGTAACGTTACATTAAATTACGTTATGTTACGTTATTTACAATTATTTTTTTAGTAATTTCTATATTGTTGTTGATTAATATTTTGATTATTAGCGAATTGCTAAAATTTTCTAACTTAATTAGTTGTTGGCTTGATTGATTGTTTGTGGAATTCTAACTTGTTAATTTGCAATAGTTTTCTTGATCGATTCTTAAAATTCCTTTTCGGTTACTAAAATATCTTATTTGTTGAGTCTATTGAATTTTTAACTGAATTGAAATCAACAATTACAAATAAGATAAATTGTATATTACAAAATATAAATCACAATAATGATAATAAGTAGAATTGAAATAAAAAATTAAAATCTTGTTTTCTTTTTTAGATAATGACTGGTATTAGGATTACAAATTTAATATAATTTATGAAAGTAAATGTGAAATTTATTGTAAAACTTAATAAATATTATTATAGATTATGTATTATAAAATTATTTTATATTCTTTTTTTAGATAATTTATATTTATTTTTTAATTTATAAAAATTATTTTATATAGTTTTTTTATTTTTTAATTAAATAAATATGACATTGCATAATCTACGTTATGCGTTACGCTATATGCAACATAACCTAACAGAGGCAAAACGTTACGTTAACGTTATCGCTATTTTAAACATTGTGCAAAATTTTGCATGGGTATGAGGCAATGTAATGTTTAAGAGGCTAATCTTTTGCCAGGTAATGTGGGGAGAAGGTTTTGAAAAACAAACAAATTAATATAGGTTGTACTTGAACAGTATGGAGCATACTGATCCGGTTTAACCCAAAAAATTGATCCTATTCAATTCTAAACCAGTATCCGTTGTATCTTGATACCATAATGATGCTAGACGTATACTTTCAAGGTTATACCAATGTTGAGCCATTGGCTAACAAAATCAAATGATTTGTACCAATATTGACTAACTACACCTAAAGATGACGATTTTGTCATAGTAATTAGTTAATAAATTTCTCCTTTCCACCACTTAATTGAAAAAAACGAGGAAAAATTCTCCACTCTAAATATCATATTTAGCAAAAAACAAATCAACACAAAGTTATTAACATAAATACTGTACTATAAGATAAGAACAAACCAATACATAACAAATAAAAGTTCAACAAAGAAAGAAATAAATTTTAAATTCAACAAAGACCTTTTGAGTCGGCAACATGTGGTGCAAAGCTGGAGACTATAAGTTTCAGTAAAATCCACACAGTACATTATTGCCTGGGCCACAATAGGATCCACGTGGTTAGACTCCAAGAATCTAAATCTAATATCTGCAAACACAAACAATCTATCAACAAGGGTTCCTCTCCAATCATGTCATGGGTCTCATTTATCAAATTAGATTCTCCCATCATGGCTCCCTAGCCACAAAAATATTATAGGTCATTGGCTCCTCCATAGCCTTTGCCTCTGCAACTTTATCAATAACTTGCTTCACAAACTCCTCTTTAGGTTAAGTTTGCGATTGTTGAAGGAGTCGTGAGCTAGAGAATTTAACCGGATTAGTAGTATTAGTTGTGATGCTGATGTGGACCCATCCTCCATATCAGGAGGTGGTAATGCCAGTGAAAGTTAGGGGCCAAAGCTCAACTCAGAAAATCAATCAAAAAGTAATCTCATTGAATCATCCATAATCAAGAATGAGCTTTGTCTCTAATTCATTTTGTAGAAATCATGCACTACAACCGAAAGAGATTCAGTATAAGCTATCTTTGATATTTACCCATACTCCATATCAAGCGGCACTGTGTGTCTATGAGATGTAAGCTGAGAACAACAACAAAGTGACATCATCAGATCTGAATAATGGTTAGTTAACATGATCTAGTTTTCCGTTGTTGATGTTGATGCCACGTGAGAGAGGGAGAGCATAATCCTATCTCGTCATTGATGGGAAAGAAAAAAAAAAAACTCCAACTAGTATCTAGGACATTGGAGGAAAATAGCTTTCATTCAATCTCTTACTTTGATTGAGCCTCACAGTATTCTCTCTACCTCCAGGATTCACTCGTACTAAAATTAAATCGCGGAGTATATAATATTCATTTGCTCGTTCCAAACATCATGTAGTATGGTATTATTGTTTATCCATTAACGAGTACAAAAATCCATCATGTAGTATGGTATTTTTCTATCACAATTGGATTGCATCAAGGATCTGCATTGAGCCCATTCTTATTTGCTATAGTGATTGATGAGCTTACTAAATTCTTTCAGGATGAGATATCTTGGTGTATACTATTTGCTGATAATATTGTCTTAGTTAATGAGATAAGAGTAGGGGTAAATACCAAGTTAGAGTTATGGAAGTATACATTAGAATCTAGATGTTTTAAATTGAATAAGTTTAAAACAGAGTATTGATGTGATAATTTAACTGCAAGCGCACAGTGTCGGTGTAGCACTGTACATGTCGTCCCACAGAGATCTCAGGTATTTTGCGATCCTTACTATTTCTTTAATTCTACTGGATTAACTAAGAGTTTTTAGGTTGAAGTTTGGTTGTTCTAATTAGCCTAGGATCTAAAATCCACTAGTTTCCAACCATGTATTTACTTCTATTATCTTCTTCTTTCATAAAAATGTGATATTTTAGTTTAATTTTTATTTAAAGTGTTCTAAGCATGAGCTATCAAGTGCTATGCAAGCATAACTCATCAAATATACTACTTTTCATAAAAATAAACTAAATCATTAGATAAATCTATGATAAAGATGAAAACCAACAACTCCAAACCTTAACTAAGTATAGACTATCAAGAAATTTAATTCAAGTATAACCTATCAAAATATTAATCTACGAGTTCTTGTATTTTAATCTTTTCATGAAAGATCATATCTTTATTTATTTTAATTAGGAAGAAAAATACTAGAGAGCAATTACATGGTAGATTCTAGTTTCATCTACATCCTAGAGTTAAACTAATTAGCTACTCATAATTCTAGTAAGCAAAATCCTATTTTTATTCATGAAAGCAAATATATCTAATCTAAAAAGCAATAAAAGCTAAACTAGAAAGCAATTAACTCTATCTAAAAAGCAAATAAAGATTTAAAAGCAATGGCTTACCTGTGGAGCACGGTATTGTGGCCGCCACCCCTTCAACAAAATTCTAATTTTATTAAATTAAAAACGAGTACAAAACTTCCAGAATTCTCTTAGAATATAAGGATACGTCCAATATATAAGTTTCGGAAATCAAACCCTAATCTTAACAGAACTAAAAAACTACAAAATTACGACGAATCCACCGACAAAAACTCAGCGCATGGGACCCACATTGGGCCGCCATTTGGCGTTTAAAACCGCTAATTAGCGGCCAATTTAAGTGAAAAATTCTTGAAATTTTTTCCACGTAAAACTCTTGTCTTGTACGTTTAATATTCCTAACTGTATTCGACTTTGAGTCTCTGCAGCATCGTAATATCGTAGTTTTGCTCACTTTGGAAATTTTTCTGGCTTGATTTCCCAACCCAATTATGATTTCATGCCGTCTCCTTATACGAATAAAATTCCTGAAAAACACACTAAAAATACCCGAGTAGCATTATTTATATATAAAAATAGGTAATATGAAAGCTATAAATATGCAATATATGACACTCATCAAGTATATGGAGTGTAAATTTAGTAAACGACGGACCATACACTATAATGTTGTAAAACTGGATAGGCAAGAGATACAATTGAGCAGTCAGTTTAGATATTTGGGTTCTATTATTCAGAATGATGGAGAGATCGATAATGATGTTAACCATAGGATACAAGCTGGCTGGTTGAAATGGAGGAGGGCAACGGGAGTTTTATGCGATCGTAATATTCCGTTAAGATTGAAAGGAAAATTTTATAGAACTGCTATTAGGCCAGTTTTATTATATGGCACGGAATGTTTGGGGATAAAGAAACGCCATTCACAGTAGACAAGTGTAGCAGAGATGTGCATGCTCCGTTGGATGTACGGCAACACTAAGAGAGATAAAGTGAGATAGGAAAATATTCGTGCTAAGTTAGGTGTAACTCCCATCGATAAGAAGATGCAAGAAAATCGCTTACGATGGTTTGGTATGTGTAACGTAAGCTTACAAGTGCACCGATTCGAAGAGGGGAGTTTATCAATGTAGGACAAATTAAAAGAATGAAGGGAAGACCGAAGAAAATATGGATGGAGGTGATACGTAAAGATATGTAGTTTAGATGTTTAAATAAGGAGATATTACTTGATAGAAATGAATAAAGAAGGAATATCAAAGCGATCGATCCGGCATGATTCTTTTTCTGGTTCATGTAGCCTACCCCAAATACTTGGGATAAAAGGCTTAGTTGTTGTTGTTGTTGTTGCATTAATGAGTACAAAAAAGTTATGTTTCCAAGAAATCGTTACTTTTGTACCCACTTGATCGAAGATTAAACCTCATGATATGTCCATAATTTTTGGCATACGAGAAATCTAGGAAATGAAGATCAATGTTATCGAGACAGATCAAATTAAGAGGTGGTAGCCTCCATTAGAGGAAATTCTCAAATATTATTTGATACCCATTAAGCTTTTATATTATTATTATTATTATTGTTATTCTGACATGTCATGGTAATTAATTAATAAATTTCTTCATTCTAGCGTCTAGCTAAAAAAGATTCAAAATATCGCAATTAACAAAAGCAAATCAATACCTTGTTATAAACATTAATAAAATACTATAAGTAGGGGAGTAAATCAATCAGTAATAAATAAAAATTTAACAATAAACAATCAAATTTTAAATTAATGAAAACCTTTGGTTGGCAACTTGACATTAGATACATAAGCTAACTTTTAGAAGTAAGTTAATCAAAGTTTGATTAGCATATATCCAGATAAGCTAACAATGATTATGATTTGCTTGGCATATCTTCGATTTTAATTGGTTTGAGTTGCTGCATGGACATGGTACTAGGTTTCTTCAATATTTATGTAGGTGAGAAACTTCGCAAATAACTTTTATAGGCATAAAATTTAAATTACATGGAAAAGTGAACATCATAAACACCCATGTCAGAATTTTAGCATATCAACAACGTAACTGGGATGCTTTCGAAATTTTTGTTTTTCACGTGTCAGACACTCGGGCATTTGGACACTAGAGGGCACTCGGATGATGGTTCATTGAATTATGATAATATGACAGCTGTGGCAATCTTGAAACTCTTTTATGTAAGATATTTACACTAGATGGTATAAGATATCTTCTAAGATTCGTTTCTTGTACTGCGATACCATATTCTTCAGTTGATTACTTATTATAAGCCTTGCTATGTACATATTTGTCTGCACATCTATTAACATAGTTGTACTTGTTTCGTACTACTGGAAGGTGTTAGGACAGTCGATACCTGTACCCCATGTCCATATAACACCACATGTCAATACTTAAGAAGTCACCTTAGATAGATAAATGAGTAACAAGTTGGAACCAACTTAAATAGTGGCAGCATGTGGTTTGCACTTTGCAGTTATAAGAACTAATTTTTTTCAAATGACAAATTCATGAGCATTATAAAAAATAGTTATAAAATACAGTTTCAAACATTGAATGCGTTTTTTAACTTTTGCATTATGTAAATTTTAAGCTTACTTTTTGAAGATTTAAATGGAGAAGATGAATATAAAAGGTTATAGTAGTTTTAATATTAAAATTGATGCAAACCTTAGTTTACTAAAGATTTTAGTAAAAAAGAACATTTTCAGAAAAAGTAAACTGCCACAGAACTTTTAGTTTACTAAAGATCTGAAGTGAAAAAACATTATTTTCAGAAGTATTAAATTGCCTTAGTAATTTTACTTTACTAAAGGTCTTAAGAGAAAAATATCACTTTCAGAAATCATAAGCTAACTCAATATGGACCATATGCTAGACCCCGAGGATCCGACATGCAACGTTTCTGCATTAATATAGTATAATCTTAGTACAAAATGCTTGAAAGTATAATTCTTATAAGATTTATGCAAATCATAATTTCCAAGGGGCTTGGTGTAAAATTTGCATGAGTTCTTTTTTTGAGTTACTGATTCACATGAGATGTGAAGGATTTATGCAAAATCTTAATTCATAAAGGTTTTGGATGCAAATCTTAATAAAGTTTGGTGTAAAGTTCACATGGGTTCTTTTTTGAATGGCTGATTCACATGAGATGTGAAGGATTTATGCATATTCTTAATTCATAAAGGTTTTGGAAGCAAATTTCAGGAAGAGTTTTCTTTTAACAGTTCTATTTTCTTCGTGTTTGGCGAGGTCAGTGGGCCTCATGTCTCTGGACAACGTCCAACATGCAAAGACTTTCTGACATTATAATAGTTTAGATATATATTTGTGACATATGAATACACATGTATGAAAGTTAAATTTTTTTGAAATAAAACAAATGAAGTGCATGAGGATTTGCAGATGGGTCCCAATTCAAAATGGGTAATTGTTTCCAAAAATTTACTTTTAAAGAGGGTTCATGTGCAAAGTGCATACTCTGGTCTTCCTTGGCATTTTCAAAGTCAATGTTCAAATTGTTCATCTAGAGAAGGCTTAAATGAAAATCTGAACAATGTTAGCACTTTGCAATTGCGTTTATTGTGACTGGGGCCCAACTGGTGGACGCGAGTCCAGTACGCAATCCCCTGTTTTGCATTCTATTAGTGGAGATCTATATGAAACATTATGGCAAAAAATATAATATAAAACTGATGTTTCCATGTCAAGGAACAATTTTACACTCCTATACTTGCTGAGAGAAAATAAAATACCTCTAAAATACCTTCTTTTTAGAGTTAAACAGTGGGTAGATTCCCTCACATTTTGTTAAGAAGAAATTAACAAAACAAGCAAATATCGTAACAGTAAATTAATGCCATACATAGGTCTATAACAAAACAAATAAACAGAGTTTGAAACTAACTAAACGAATACAAGCTGACACTCTACAAGAAAAAATTAAGTACTCTAGATATAATTGGAATAGTATGTAAAAAAATAATTGTAATTTGTTCATGTTTTATTTCTTATATCTCACTCATAAGGCTCGAGAAATTAATATTTGAACAAGTTGAGGGTAATGGCTAGAGTTCTCTTCTCTATTCGGGGTTCGTAAGATATTCCAATAAGTTCTTAGATAGTCAAATTGCACTATTTGTACAAGTCTATATGCAATAAAATTTTCCATTCTATGATTCATTGTTATAATTTGTCCAATTTATATAGCTAAATAGTGTCAATTTTGACTAATTTTCTAATTTTTGATTTTTAAATAATTTTTATATTTAAAAAATTGACGATTTTTTTTAAAGATTTTAAAGAATTTAAAATACTTTTAAAAAAATTTCTTTATTTTTTTTAATTTTTGAAATTTTTTTCCTAATTGGTATGGGCATGACGTGTCTGGCCCGGCCTACCGGCACGAGCCAATGGGTCGTATCCAAGTCTGCACAATAGTTGCTGGGTCGGGACGGCCCGTCTACTCACCCTTAGATGGGTCGTGCCAGACACAGCCCGCTCTAGGCCTGTCTGTGTGCCCAGACCCGAGCCGTGTTGGGTTAGTGCAATTGCCACCTCTAGCGAGAGGCGAGGTATCTTTATGTAGAAAACCACAAAAATTAGTATTTGTTATTTTAAAAAAATACTAATTTTTGTCGTTCTCGCTTTCTATTTTTTAAAAATTAGTATTATATTCTCTCTCTTTGTTTTCTTTTAACCACCATGCTCTTCTAATTAATTAACTTTTAGCTATTTTGTTTCTGTAGAATAATATAAGAAGTGAATTTTGATGGCTTTGAGTTATTGGATTCACTTATCCCCAAATTTCTTGTGGAAATTGATCTAGGTGAAAGCCATCTGATGTAAAACCTGGTTATCTTTCATTAGAATCATCTGTGGGCATACATGGTTAAACAAATTGTGGTCCCTTTTACTGAAACTTCTGCATGCTTAGACAAAAATGCAGCTTAAATCTTTTATCTCAATTAACTTTTTATTTTGGTCCGTCCTTCTTTTTTGTTTTTTTGGTTCGTTCCTTGAGTTTGTTAGCTTGTTGGAACAAGTTTTTGGTGGAACTGGATATGAAGGTTGATTCTTGTATGTAATTCAGCTAAGATGAGGATTATAGCACTTGATTAAGCAATTAAACAACTTCAGTTCCTGAAAATAATCGGTTGTGTAATATTCACGGAACACTTATTAGATTTAACTGTGAATGTCTCACGAAGTAACCAATGAAACAATGGTGCTTTTGCAGATCAAAATACGGGACTCCGATAATTAGCATCTTATGTTCTGCTACGGTGGTGATACTCCTGTCATGGATGAGCTTTCAGGATATGCTGGAGTTTCAGAACTTTTTATATGCTGTAGGTATGCTTATGGAGTTTGCAGCTTTCATTAAGCTCAGGATAAGTAAACCCGACCTTCACAGGCCATACAGAGTTCCTGTAGGGACTCTCGGTGCAATTCTTATTTCTCTACCTCCTGCGTTCTTACTTGTTCTCGTCATGTGCCTAGCCTCAGCCAGGACATTTATCTTGAGCAGCATCGTTATCGTACTTGGGTTTGTATCATATCCAGCAATCCAGTACATGAAACATCAGAAGTGGTTTAAGTTCATTTCCACACCTGAAATATCAGAGGGTTGCTTCGGTTCTCCACCTCATACGCATGAAGTTGACGATGAAGTTTCTGTAAACCTTCTACCTGATCATTCGTTTGTCGAGGAGCTACAAGATTCTGAATTTAATCTGGGAGGGGCCTCGAAACTGGAATAGGAAAAGGCTGTACAGTCGCACGATATGTGTGGTTGTATCAATACGTGATATTTGTAGAATATCATTTTAACTCGAAACAAATTCTGTAATTGAGTGTGAGCCTCCTCATACATGTGTTGGTTCTTCATTTTTTTTTCCTTTCTTTTTTACTATTTTTGTTGTCAAGGTGAAGAATTACATTGTTTGAGGTTTAACTGTGATCTATTGTCTGATGAGCATTCATGGGTCAATACTGTTTGTCATTCCATTTATAGGTAAGGATGATAACGGATGCGTCGATAAAAATATTGAACCATACATGTGTCCGTTGCCATCCCTATTTATAGGCCTATTTATAGGTATGTAAACATCTATGGATTTATCTAGATTGAATTTGCATACGTGCTGTTTCAGATGTGAATATGATAATTAAATATGTTATCCTTATGGATATGGGCTCAGATATCCTGAAAGACAAATTCTTGAAATAAGTGATAAACTTATTAATTTATAGCGATGATTTAATCTACACCGATTGGCTATTGGTTTTTGGGCTCTTTTTTTTTTTCTTTTTTCACGAAGTAGGATACGGTCTCTTATAATAAACATCTTAGACCAGAAAGATTTGAGAAAAGAATTTAAAAAATCCATCATCTTTTTGGTCACCATCCATTCTAGTTTATGTCCAAATCTTTTTGTAGAGAATAATTCTAGAGATGTATTGAATAATTTTGTTGGTTTTTCCCTTCTGCTTTATTTTTATGATAAATTTGATTATAAAGAAGCTAAAAATGAAAAGATCATGTTTCTAATAAAGAATTAGGAAAAAAAAAATAATGGGATTATTGTTTTTCTGCTATTAACTTATGTACGTTTCTTGCAGCAATACTCTTTTTGTTTTTCTGCTATTAACTTATGTACGTTTCTTGCAGCAATACTTTTTTTTTTTTTACAATAATCATATGTGTGTGTGGAATTACTCTTTTTTTTTTCAGCTATTAACTTATGTACTCTTTTTTTTACAATAATCATATGTGTGTGTGGAATTACTGTAGATGAGCTGCCAACTCAGGAAAAAATTATATGAGTTAGAAATATAGTAATCCAATGATTTTTCTTCAAACTTTTTTTAGAATTAGAATATCCATTTTCTTAACTTTGTTAAAGATCAAATTTCATGAATTTTAGAGTTTATTTACACTTTCATCAAATAGATACAAAATATTTATTTATTGGAATCCGATAAACTTTATGTCAATTAGATAGAGAACCAAATCAAAACTAAAACCCAAACAATTGGATATGAGTGAACCCTAAAAGGTCGAGATCATAATCCAAAAGAATTAACTTAAAACAATTTATTGGTAATAGTAGACATTAACTGCAGCTCAGATAACTTGTATGAACTGTCAACACACACATACACATATGGATGCATTTTATTTTAGGGTTAATTACAGTTAGACCCTCTGTAGTATTAGGGATGTGTCACTTAACATTCCTGAAGTTTGAAACTCTCAAAAAACCCCCTGAACTTAGTTATTTTCACTCTTTTTTTTTTACTAAAGTGTATTCTTGTCCCTCAAATTCCTATTCTACCCTTATCCCTCATTTTAACCAGCACACTTATTAAAGGGAGAGATAATGGTAGAATAGGAATTTGAGAGATAAGAGTGCACTTTAATAAAAAAGGAGAGTGAAAATAACTAAGTTCAGGGGGTTTTTTGTGAGTTTCAAACTTCAGGGTGTTAAGTGACATATCCCTAATACTACAGGGAGTCTACCTGTAATTAACCCTTTATTTTATAGTTTTTACTGGACTGTTAGTGGAGTTACTCAAATATTTAGGAGGGATGACCCTGCTTTAAACACAACCCAAACCTCCTGCTTGACCCCACCAAGCCCCGTCTCCCTTGCTTGACCCCACCAAGCCCCGTCTCCCTTCCGCCACTGCAATCGCCGCAAGAGCTCCCTCAGTGTGAGGTTCCCAGGTATCATCCAATGGTCCCAGACAGTCCAGCTCATGTCCTGGTGCTTGATAATCACTTTGGGTGGGTTGGACTGGCTCAGCAAGTGAGAACATTGGGAGAGCAAGAATTACAAAGGCGCTACGGTAGTCTTCCAGCTTGTAACCTCCTGCGATCACTTTGTAGAACTCGAGGCAGATGAGACCAGTAGCCAGTGCTGTGGAGGTGGCTACGGCAGGGATGGTTCTCCCAGCAATGAACTTGGCTTTAAGTTTGTCGACTTCTTGTATAGAGTAATTTCTTGCACGCATATTAGCGAGCCCGGCCGGCTATGAAGTCCATGCGGTAGTTTGCGTCGTAGAATATGATGTAAGATCAATGGAGAATATTTTCCAGAAACGAAAAGGACACAGACGTAAGAAAACTAAGAACAAAAAGTCAATCGAGAAAGATTTATATGCAAAAAAGGTTAAAATTATAGATTGCCAAGATACGAAAAGAGCCCTACTTTTGTCTTGCCCAGGCCACGCAGTCTTGGATTAATGTCTCACATTTATCCTTGTACAGGCACTCAATAACGCGTTCAAGTAGATCCTTGGCCTGTGCATCACCAGTAGTCCTCATGGAGGAAGCATACTCACTTGGGTAGCTTAGGAATGTGTTGTACTTCGCTGGGTGTTATCTCAAGCAACCCATCAAACTCAGATCTAGCCCATGGTCAATGTTGTGGGGTAAAAGAGTGAATTGTGCATATGGGAGTTTCTAGAGGGGCACACCATTTTTCCTGGTGAGCCCACTTAAAACTCTTCCGGTATTTACCACCTTGCCATTAAATATTATGGACGATAATGCCCTCCTTCACCCTCCCATCCTCAGCGTTCTTTCCTGCGCCCAAAGCAGAGAACCGCATCCAAAGCAGAGAAAAGGAGGGAAATCCTATTCTACAGCTAAATCCAATTCTTCTCTTGATTCCTTACTCCATTTTGTTGAAATTATCTTGAAAATTAAAGTTTAAATTTAGCTAAAATATACATTTCATCAGTTAACCCTAAGAAAGAAGATCAAAATAATTTTTTTGGTGGGTCTTTGGGAAGAAAATGGAGATGCGCAACATGACAATTGTTTCATTTGATGATCATAAATTTTTGGAGGTACGAAACCATCATCCTCTTCGAATTTCTACGTTTTTTTAATATAAATTATAGATTTAATTAGCAAGAAAATGGGTTGGAAGAAAGGTTTTGATTTCGCAGCTGTCCGGGTGTTATAAAATGGTCATTAAATATTAAGTCTGGGTTTAAAATCCCGGACTTAACAGGATGAAGCGCAACATGGCAATAGTGGGTTTTTTTCCCATTTTTTGATTGTTAATGTATATTATTCTGTGTATTTGAGGTAACAGAATGATGTTTTAACAAATTATAGCCGAGTTCAGAGCGAGTTAGCTGTTGATTACAGTTCGGCCTTCACAACAAGTGAGATACGATGACATAAAAAATTAGACATATTGAACGTATTATATTTTCTGGATTTATCTAACTGAAATATTGTGATTGTAGATTTTTGCAGACCGAGATGAGTTTTGCAATTGGGTACGTAATACGGGAAAGATGTTAGGATTTGTCATTATGATTTCAAAATCTGATATTGGCGGCCAATACAAGAAAGGGAAGAATCTGGTTTGGTTGTGAAAGATGTGGAAGTTCAAGATTCAAAAAATTAAAGGATGCTGAAGGATTCAGGGATAGCAAAAAATGTGGATGCCTCTTTAAGCTAAAGGATCAATAAATATCTATTAAGGGGTCAGAGTGGGAACTTATGGTTATCTGCGGTACACATAATCATTCTGCAGTCGAATATCTTGAAGGACACTGTATGCAGGAAGACTATCGCAAAGCGATACTTCTGTTGTAATGGAGATATTGAAATGTCATGTATGACTAAAAGATATCCTGACATCTTTGAAGCTAAGGATCCAAAGAATGCGTCGACAATAAAGACAATATACAATGCACGATACAAGCTTCGGTTAATGAACAAGGGGGAGAACGCAAATGCAACACTTGCTATTTAAAATTTCAGAGTACAAGTACATTGAGGGGATCAAGGAGCCAGTACAGCAGTACTTCTGATCCGGATTAACAGTTCTGGATCAGTCATCTTTGATCCGGACTAGACAATCCGTATCAACCAGTATGATCTGGGCTAACAGCCCCGGATCACTTGTTCTGATCCGGGACTATTGGTCCGGATCAAGGAGAAAGAGACCTGTCTCCTTGATCCGGATTTATAGTCTCGGATCACTTCAAATTGATCGGAAATTGTTAGCCCCTATCAAGGACACAGACCCAGTCCACTCTATCTTGATACGATAGATACAATCCAGAATACAATATCTATATGGAGCACAAAAGATAAATGATATAATCCAAACAAACATAATTTCTTGTCCGTATTATAGATCCCGGATGTGGTATAAAAAACACAATAGTGATATCCGAAAATGAATTGCATAACCCAGAATAAATAGAGTGGAAGATAAAGAATAACGACATCATAAATTCAACATATCAATAATTCATTTATAGCTTTAAAGACATAGTTAAATAGTGATATCCAAGACTACAACTTAATTTCCATGATAACAACTTTATTTCTATGATATTTTCTAAGACATGTTAAAGATGACAACATAAAGTCAATATCTGTTCCATCATAACAACTTCATATCCATGTTGACAAGAACAAACATCTTAAGCTACAGTTTGAAACTCCGAAAAAAAACTCAATGAATTCTAGCATCTTCGTTGCTTCTGAACGGGTTACTTTCTAATAGGTTGACGGGGTCTTGCAGAGCTGGGACCTTCAGCGGGATCTGCGATATGTGTTGCACAAAACGAGTATTTGGCTGTCCAGATTCTAAAGACTATATGTTTATTTTTCTCATGTGATTAATGCACCGCAATGGATCTCGTTCATGAAATGATAACAAAACAAGATATTTTAAATAAACAACTACCCAGTTAAAATTAAAATCTAAATTGTTATGTCTGATCTCATTTTTAGATATAAAAAAAACAACGTGTTTTCTAAAACTCTTCAGAGACAAATAAATCGGTCCTCCATTTATTGGCCGCATTTCTTCTTCTTTCGAGTCCGACTCATCGATGCTCCCTCTTTCTTACGATACATCTCGATGAATGCGTAACGGAAGGGTCTCCATGGCAGCATCAACTTGTGAATGCGGTTCATCACGGATTTCATGAATGTTAGGATCGACGGCTGGACGAATCCCTATTTTCTTCTTCCTATTCGATGCTGTTGGTCGAATGCGGGATGGTTACGCCGGATCTATCTGTAAATCACTAAAAATTATATTTACACAATGAAATTTTAAATTGATAACCATCACATATCACCATATGCTAATTATACTCGTCTATCTAAATCCATTAAATATCATAACATAAACACACAATATCTACATTTCAATTTCTTCCCGATTCGAACATCAAAACTTACCAATGTAATCCAAACACAAAAAACTACCAACTAATATTCACATTATAATTTTTGCACTTCACTGTTACAAAATCCAACTATTATTAATCAATAATAATAATAAAATCTAAGTTTTTTTTACCCAATGAAGTCTTTAATTTCACCATAATAAAATGTAAAGAAATAATTTTTTTCCCCAATTTATTTGCCCCTTAACTAAATCTACACTCATCTACACTCATTTTCATATTTTTCCCTAAATCGAAATGCTAAAATTAACACAAAATCTTTAGGATTTTTTTTTACCTTTTTATCAAAAACCTTATTCATCCTCTCCTCCTTTCAATGCGCTTTTGCGGCGGAATGCAGGTCGTGAACTGTGGGATCGGTTAGGACGCAAGCGGCGGCAACGGTCGGGACGCAAGGGCGAGGTCCTGGCTAGTGGGGCAAGAGGGCTTGGGAGAGCGACGGCGGGTCCTGACGCTTTGGAGAGAGGGCTTGAGAGAGAGAGCTAGGAGTTCTCTTTCTTAAGAACGTAGGAGAGAGGAGGAGATGGGAGGGTATTTTGGAAATATTGGTGTTCTCACTAGGAAAAACCTTTTCTTTTCAAAATGGAGAGTGTGCTCACTAGGAAAAGTAGGCTCACTAGGAAAAAAAGGTGTGCCCTTCTAGAAATTCCTGTGCACATAGGTGCCTGTTTCTAAGGAGGATCTCTCGAAGCACCATCTGCGTATTACACTTGGTCCATATATATATATATATATATATGACAAAAGACTCTGCTCTCCGGTATTCTGACAGAGTCTCGAATCTTCTGTCAATTCGTCACATGACGGTGCGGAGGGAAAGATACAGATTCATATATAGTGACGGTGGAACGTTTACGATCCTGTCCCACAGGCCAGCAGCAGTTTTCAAAGGTAGGGGGAAGCGAAGCTGGGTCGATGAATTCGAGAGCAGGGCAGGGGACGCAGTGGACGGAATCTATTGTCAAACCAACCTCTCATCCTACCGCCATCGGTTCCGGATGTCCCTTATGCAGTGCCTGTTCATAGGTAAAGTGCTATGTGAGGACTTCAAGTTCAGAAATTTGAAGTTTTTAAGTTGACGCTCCGTCAAAGCCGGAAATAGAGCTAGTTGTTTCGACGCGACGTCCAGTCAGTCTAGTGAAAGCAGAAAGCTCATAGTGAGAAAATACACTCTTTCTATTTCGGTCCGGCCAGAGAGATCACTTTCCGTTGCATAAGAGATAGTGACAGTCGGAAGGCAGTAACGGTGGTAGAGAGAGAAAGTTAGTGTTGCAGGAAAATGTGGTTGGACTTAGACAGAAAGGAGGAATCGAGATTTTAAGCTTGTAGAAAGAAACACTCACCTTACGAGGACGTTGGCCAGGTGGAATCTCAGAAAAATTCTAATCAAATACGAATGTACTCTCCAAAGAAATTTCAAGGGAATCTCCGCAAGAACTAGTCGGGCGCTTTCTCCTTTTAGGATTGACGCGCGTGTGTGTGTGTGTGTGATTACTGTAGGTGAGCCGCCAGCTCAAGAAAAGTTATGTGAGCTAGCAGCAAGACTACAATGATCTGATGGTTTTTCTTCAATTTCTTTTTATAATTACTATCTCTATCTCTTTAAGTTCTTTCAAATTAAATTTCATAAATTTTGGAGTTCATTTACCATTTCATCAAATGCATACAAAATGTTGTATTCATTGAAAACCGTTAATTTTGTGTTAACTTGATGAAGGACCAAATCAAATCTAAAACCCAAGAAATTGGATATGAGTGAACCCTAAGTGTCGAGATCATAATCCAAAAGAAATTTTTTAAAAAAAATTATTGAGGATAGTGGAAATGAACTGCAGCTTAGATAACTTATGTGAGCTGTCAACTCATTTCCATTTCTCTCTCTATATATATATATAGACACACACACACACTCACACACACACACATCATTAATTTTAGAATTTATTTGTTATTTCATCAAGTGGATACAAAATATTATATTCACTGAAAACCGTTAGTAGACGGAAGACCAAATCAAAACTAAAATTTAAGAAATTATGTATGAATATGAGTTGAGGTCATAATCCAAAAAATAATATAAAAAAATTATTGATGATAAAAAAAATGGACCGTAACTCAAGTAATCTACGTGAATTGTCAGTTTATTTCTATTATTTTACATACACACACGTGCGCACACACATGCACGTACACATACGTACACGCACGCACACATGCGCATGCACATGCACACACATACACGCACGTGCGCACACACATAGGCACAGACATGCACATGCACACGCATGCATGCACGAACAGGCGTGCATGCACACATGCATGCACGAACACAGATGTATGCATGTATGTATGTGTATATATATATGTGTGTGTGTTCGCGCGCGTGCGCACAAGTAACATTTCGTGTGTGTATTATTTTGAAAAAATGAAATGATATTATATGTTATGATTGCCTTGTATATTTAGCATACACCTAGTGGAATATGAAATGTTCTTATTAAATGATAGTATAATGAATAACAATTAAATTAAACTCTCGCGAGTATATATTGCATCACTTGTATACTTATCCTGTTCATTTTATCTTTATTCACATTATTGTATTCTAATTTATTTTTGTTCCTATTCATCTTCATACTTATTATCTTCTGCATAACTAATACATCATATTATTGTATGTGTACACCTTTTATTAGATTTCTTGCATGACTTTTGTATATTTCATTGTCAAACTCACACTCTATTCAATAGCATTTTCGAATAGCCATAAGGGCAAAGTTGTAATTTAGAAGTTTACTTGGATATTTCTGATAACTCATCGAGAATGTAGACTCCCATATTATACTTGTATTATATGGTATATATAGTTTTATATTTGTACATAAATATCAAATTTACTTACACGTGACGTAGTATGCCCTGACTTGGAATAGTTAGTTAATTCGGATTTTATATGTTGTGAAGGTATATTGTGTTAGTGACTATTACAACTTGGAGTTTTATTGAAAATTGATATTTTTGGGTTATACATACCATGAGAAGGATACCTTAGCATTTACATATTGCATAGTTGATATTAGCGAGATTATATAATCTCGTATATATTTGCAATATATGACTCCTTGGTAAATACATAGAAGATTCTGGATATTATCGTGTTGATTGAGAATTATAAAAATTGAGACTATTATATATTATATTTTAAAAGATCGGATATAATAAGAGAAATTACATTATCATAAAACAAAGAGCGAGATACGAATAAAATTTAATATAATCATAATTTTGGAATCGTGGTTAGGCTAAACATGAGATTGTTGTATGAATCATTCTGAACGAATTTACTACCTATCAAATGCACTTCCAGCAATATAGAGATAATATTCTCATAAAAAATTAAAGGTTTTATTCCACTTGAAAGAAAAGTTACCCTTCAACCCAATATCCAGCCAATCCAGCTAGTTAAATTGTTCATACATTTATGGAAGAGAAGAGAGAGAGAGAGAGAAAAAAAAAGAAAAAAAAGATTTGTGTTAAATGTTCCCATATCAAAAGAAATTTTTTTTTCTTACTTGCAACTAAGGTCCTGTTTGGCTCTTAGAAGTGAGAGAAGTAGAGAAGAAAATTAGAACTAACTTCCAAGATGGAAGGTTAGGAAGAGAATTATTCAATGGAGTTCAAATGTTTGTAAGCTCACTTTTGGAAAGTAAGGAGTAGAATATGAAAAATATTATTTTATTATCAAATTAAATAAAAAATAATATTAATATATTTGTTAATTGAGTAGAATTGAAATGTAATAATGGGAAACTAATAAAAAATAATATATTACCTTGTTCCTTGAGTTTCAAAAGCACTTCCACTCAAAAATGAAGGGAAGAAAAAAGGAGAAGTTGAGATGCCACATACGATCCACAACATCCTAGTAGAAATAACTTTCAATTCTCTGTTAGAAATAAACCATAATCATGCTAGATTATCAAGAATATTTAATGGACAAATACCTGAATCCATCTGTTGGTTGATCACCTTTTGCGATGCGGAATTGGTAGAGAATCTGCTGAAAATAGATAAGAAATAACCGGGTGGTTTGTGGTCTTCCTCAACTAAATCTCCTTAATTCCTCAATAGGACAGTAGTCACTCTTCTTGATGGGAAGAAGAGAAACTTTTCGTGATTTAATATATCGGGGACCATAACCTATATGATCTATATATACTGCTCAAGTAGGGTTCCCATAATCCCCTTGCTTGGTCAATATGCGGTATCTACTCATATATCCCATATCAATTACAGCTCATTGAGCCTCATAAATTGCATTGACCCATTACATTCCATAACGGTTCATTTGCATTGACTCATTATATTCCATAACGGTTCATTTAAATAACTAATATAATTGTATAATAAATATGTTGACCCACTATTATAGGAAATAAAAATATTTCCTAACAATCTCCCACTTGGGCTACATATTGTTCTTGAGACAATTATATCACAAATTCCTTAAGCGCGCATCCATATGCTATTTATCCTTAGTCTTTTCCTTAAACAATCTGGTTCATCTCATGTATAAATAATGGAACCAACGCGGCTTTTATCACAGTATAATCGTGACTAAACCACAATAATCGCCATATTAATACACTTAATGACATAGATCAAATATGGATGAGTAGCATGGAAATTACATGTAAAGTGATCTTAAGCATGTCTATTTCCAACTGGTCCTTCTTTAGTCTTTAGTGAGATCATAGTTCTTTATGCAACGTAAACATTTGCACATATAAAACATACTTAAGTTCAGATATAGAATCAAAATACCATCAATTTATTCTGCAGAAAATCAAATAGTTCAATATCTGTAACAAAACATAAAACATATAAGACTCCCACTAAATCAAGGTATCCTCAGAAATAACACCCATACGAGTAGTGTGCTCGTGAAAGACTTTTGGTGTTAAGCCCTTGGTTAATGGGTCTGCTAGCATAGATTCTGTCCTTATATGTTCTATAGAAATCTGTCTATCCTGAACTCTCTCCTTGACAACTAGGAACTTGATATCGATAAACTTCGACTTTGTTGAACTCCTGTTGTTGTTGGAGTAAAGCACTGCCGCGGTATTGTCACAGTAAATCTTTAATGGCCTATCAATGCCATCTACCACACGCAGCCCAATGGCAAAATTTCGAAGCCATATTCCGTGATTAGATGCCTCATAACAAGCTATGAACTCTGCAGCCATGGTCGAAGGAGCTATTAAAGTCTGTTTAACAGACTTCCATGAGATAACTCCTCCAGCCAATATAAAAATGTATCCTGATGTAGAGCGCCTGCTATCATGACATCCCGCAAAATCAGAGTCAGAGTACCCGATGACCTCTAAATTGTCTGATCTCCGATAAGTGAGCATGTAGTCTTTTGTTCTCTTTAAATAACGCATCACGCGTTTGGCTGCCTTCCAATGTTGCAAGCCTGGATCACTCAAATATCTGCCTAGAACTCCCACTATAAATGCTATATCGGGACGAGTACAAACTTGAGCATACATTAGACTCCCTATTGCAGACACATAAGGAACCTTCTGCATCTCTTTTCTTTCAAAGTCATTATTGGGGCATTGTTTGAGACTAAACTTGTCTCCTTTAGCTACGGGTGTATCTCCTGGTTTACTATCTTTCATGCCGAATCTACTTAAAACCTTATCGATATAGCTCTTTTGTGATAATTTAAGAATATCTTGAGAGCGATCTCTTAGTATCTCAATACCTAATACAAAAAAGGCTTCTCCAAGATCCTTCATCTCGAAATTTTTCGTCAGAAATCTCTTGGTTTCATGTAGAAGGCCTATATCGCTACTAGCAAGCAGAATGTCATCAACATATAACTCCAGGAAAATATATTTACTCCCACTGAATTTATGATATACACAATCATCAACAGCATTTGTCTCAAAACCATACGAGCAAATTACTTGATGAAACTTGTGATACCATTGACGAGAAGCCTGTTTGAGATCATAGATGGATTTCTTTAACTTACAAACCATAGACTTTGGATCTCCCGAAACAAAGTTTTCTGGTTAAACCATATAAATTGTCTCATCAATGTCTCCATTGAGAAACGCAGTCTTGACATCCATCTGATGTAACTCTAAATCAAAATGAGCCACTAGTGCCATTATTGTTCTAAAAGAGTCTTTCGAAGACACTGGAAAGAAAGTCTCTTTAAAATCTATACCTTCTTTCTGAGTGAAACCTTTTGCAACTAGACAAGCCTTATATCTCTCAACATTGCCATTTGAATCCCTTTTGGTTTTAAATATCCATTTACAACCAATGTGCTTCGCACCTTCAGGCAACTTAACGAGATCCCAAACGTCATTGTCTTCCATAGACTTCATCTCATCATTCATGGCATCAATCAAATTTTGAGAGTTAGAACCACGCATGGCTTGAAAAAAGTTATTTGGATCATCCTCTGTCAAGCCAATGCCATCCTCATGTTCTTGAAGAAAGACGATATAATCATCTGAAATGGCACTTCTTCTCTCTCTAGTGGATCTCCTTAATGACACTTCTTGAGTTTGTTGAGTTTGCACAACAGGTTGTTCTTGAGGAAGAATCTCATTGTTGTCTTGGTCCGGAATAATATCAGGAATAGGAGCCTGTACATTGTTATCTTGTATTGGAACCATGTCATGAACAGCGATAGGTATAGTGACATGATCACCTTCAGTGACAGATTCTTCTTCAAAGACAACATTCCTTTTGTTTCCTTCCTCCAAAAACTCAACATCCTCAAGGAATCTCGCATTTCCCGTTTCAAAGAAGGATCTTGATGTGGGATTGTAGAATTTGTAGCCTCGAGAGCGTTCAGAGTAACCAACGAAATAACAGCTAACTGTCCTTGAGTCCAGTTTTCTTTCTTGTGGCTTATAAGGTTTAGCCTCAGCTGGACACCCCCAAATGTGCAAGTGCCTTATGCTAGGCCTTTTGCCTGTCCACAGCTCATAAGGGGTTTTGGTAACTGCTTTACTTGGTACTCTATTAAGGATGTATACAGCAGTCTTTAAAGGTTCTCCCCAAAGTGATTCTGGTAAGGAGGAATGACTAATCATACTCCTCACCATATCCTTAAGAGTCCTGTTTCGTCGCTCTGCAACACCATTCATGCTAGGTGTTCCTGGCATGGTGTATTGCGGAACAATTCCACACTCTTTGAGGAAAATTGCGAAGGGTCCTGGACGTCCCGATCCGTCATATCGTCCGTAGTACTCACCACCACGGTCAGATCTGACAGTTTTTATTTTCTTTTCAAGTTGAAGTTCAACTTCAGCTTTAAAAGACTTGAACACGTCCAAAGATTGTGACTTCTCATGTATTAAATATAGGTAACCGTATCTAGAGTAATCGTCTATGAACGTAATAAAATACTGTTGTCCGTTCCAAGAAGCTGTAGGGAATGGACCACATATATCAGTATGTATTAGTTCTAAGACATCTGTAACTCTTTCAGCACCTAATTTCTTAACGTTTGTTCTTTTCCCTTGATGCACTCAATACAAACTTCAAAGTCTGTTAAATCTAGGGGTTCAAGAATTTATCGGACACGAGTCTCTGAATTCTCTGTTTAGATATATGACCTAAACGTTTGTGCCATAAGGCAGCAGAATTCTCATTTAATTTTCGCTTTGTACCACGTAAACTTGTTTGCAGTATTTCGTTATAGGAACTAACCACATCAAGCATGTATAGATTATCAATTATAGGACCGGAACCAATAAAACTTGAATTTTGATAGAGACGAACTTTATTATTTCCAAATGAACAAGAAAAACCTGATTTGTCCAAAGTAGAAATAGAAATTAAATTCCGTCTAAAAGACGGTACAATAAAAGTCTCATGTAAATCCAAATAAATTCCAGTCTTTAATCGTAATCTGAAAGTCCCTATGGCTTCAACTGCAACTTTATTGCCATTGCCCACAAAGATGTATCTTTTACCATCAGTTGGCGGTCGGCTCCACAGGCAACCTTGCATAGACATACTTATATGAGTAGTAGCACCAGAATCTACCTACCAAGTATCTTTAGGTACAACAGCTAAATTAACTTCAGAACAAACTAAAGTTAGAAGTTTACCCTTCTTCAGACGCCATGCAGTATACTTGGGACACTCCTTCTTCATGTATCCCTTCTTCTTACAGAAGTAGCAAGTAAATTCCTCATCTTACTTCTTTTGTTTTTTCTGCTGAGAAGATTTATCTGCAAAATTCTTAGCTCTTTTCTTTATCCTTTTTTGAGAAGTTGAAACTAAGTGAGCACTTTCAGTCTTATCCCGCATTTGCCTTTCTTCTTCTTGCACACAATGAGATATAAGCTCATTGAGAGACCACTTGTCCCTCTAAGTATTATACCTCACTTTAAATTGCCCAAAGTGTGCAGGAAGAGAGATCAAAACCAAGTGCACGAGTAAGTCCTCAGACAACCCTAACTTAAGTGACTTGAGTTTAGATGCGAGATGAGACATCTCCATGATGTACTCCCTTATGTTCCCCTTGCCTTTATACTTCATGGAAACGAGTTCAGCCAAAAGGTTACTCGCTTCCGACTTTTCATTCTTGGCAAAATATTGCTCAATTTCCTCAAGGAACCTCTTAGTATTCTCATTCTCAGAAATAGAGCCCCGAAACGCTTCTGGAATGGAGCGTTTCATGATCATCAAACACATTCGATTGGAGCGATCCCACTTCTCAATTTTAACCTCATTGAGGTTTTCCATAGTAGAAGTGGGTCGATCCGTTCGAAGTGCCAGATCTAAATCCATACAACCGAGGACAATCTCTACGGTTTCTTTCCAGACTTTGAAATTCGTCCCGCTCAACATTGGGATATTGCTGACTTGGGTAGAAACATTTGAAGCAGTAGCAGCAGAGACTGGATAAGGAGAAAAAATAAAAAAAAATACTCACATTTCAAATAAAACAAGATATCGAAAATTAATCCAAATTTGGAGACCCATCACAAAATACCTAGCACAACATTAATTCCTAGTCTTTGGACAAGAAAATTAACTGTAAGTGGTACTCTCAATGCAATAATCAAATATTAACGATCAATTCTGTCAAACAATAGCCTTTCTTTGGATCGACTATTGTTCACATGAAAACATTTACAATCATCACATATTTATCATCGCAGTGTGTCGTTATTTGGCCAAACTGTGACTTCCTTTGGGTCGAGCACAGTTCGCATAAATAGCAACACAAATAACATTAAATTAATTTTCCACAATAGAGGTTACTTTGGTAACATATTGCTTGAATTAATCCAATAAAAAAAACTTGAAATATTTCTTTATTAAAAGAGACAATTAAAATAACTATACCCGACAATAGCTATTAAATAGACAATTAAAAGAGACACCAAAATTCCATAAACTTGAAATATTTCTTTATTTGTCTCTCTTTCTCCTTATTTGTCTATTTTTCCTTATTTCTTCATTATATTTCCTTAAATGAGTCATCCATGAATATTTATTTTCTATAAATAGATCTTTATGAATATATATATTTTTATATATTCCATAAATATACACAGAATTATTATTATGTAACCACAACTTTAAATTACATATTTACTACGTAATCAATGTTTATGTAAATATAAACCAAATGTGATACATATCACCCAAATATATTTTTATATCTCAAATATTAAATATTCCAAACAATCAAATCTTTATTTATATATTTAAAAAATATATATACATATGAACCGATTGTAGAAATATTTATTATTATTACATTACATTATATATTCTAAAACGTAGTCATACTTTAACAAAACTGGATCAAATCCAACCAAAATTCAAAACTGTATACGAACGCATACCGAATAATTTAAAAAAAAAAAACAAGCCATATGCGTTCATGTCATATAAACAGAAATTCACTAATCATCCCAATAATCTAACAACGATAACCTGCTCTGATACCACTTGTTAGAAATAAACCATAATAATGCTAGATTATCAAGGATATTTAATGGACAAATACCTGAATCCATCTGTTGATTGATCACCTTTTGCGATGTGGAATTGGTAGAGAATCTGCTGAAAACAGATAAGAAATAACCGGGTGGTTTGTGGTCTTCCTCAACTAAATCTCCTTAATTCCTCAATAGGACAGCAGTCACTCTTCCTGATAGGGAGAAGAGAAACTTTTCGTGATTTAGTATATCGGGGACCATAGCCTATATGATCTATATATACTGCTCAAGTAGGGTTCCCATAATCCCTTTACTTTGTCAATATGCGGTATCTACTCATACATCCCATATCAATTACAGCTTATTGAGCCTCATAAATTGCATTGACCCATTACATTCCATAACGGTTCATTTGCATTGACTCATTATATTCCATAACGGTTCATTTAAATAGCTAATATAATTGTATAATAAATATGTTGACCTACTATTATAAGAAATAAAAATATTTCCTAACATTCTTTTCTTCTTGACCAAACAAACAAGTGAAGTAGTGGAAGTACCATTCTAGTTCTATGCAAACAAACGCACCCGATTCAGCCGCAGCAACTTCTGAAACTCGTGGGGTCCAACTTCTGACAGTTCACACGTGTGCGTGCCCGATTTGACGCGTTACGTCTCCGAACCTTCGAAAATTCGCACCAAACCAATTCAGCCGCAGCAACAGCAGCCAGCCCCCGATTCCTTCCTATAAATAGCAACCGCCCCTAGTGCGAGAGAGCCTGAAAAGGGGCGAGAAAAGATTGAAGCACCGAAAAAGCAAAAGAAAAAAGAAAGCCCTTGGACATCAATTCCCAAATCTCGCGATCAAATCAGAGGCTTGTGGCTCTTCGATTTCTCAAAAAGGTTAGCTTTCTTAACTTCAATTTTCACTCCTTTCGACTGATCGAAGCTCAATTGATCTGTGGCGCAATGATCGCCTCTAATTGGGGGCGAGGGTTTCTAACCATGGTGATCGATTTCATGCTGCATTCTTCTTACTGTTTTATTCGTTCTGATTGTTTTGGTTTCCCCTAAAAGTAGCGGTTGGTTGTTTGTTTTTTCGAATTTGGATTGTAAAAAAGCTGTTAATTTTAGCGAATTTCGTGGGTGATTTTCTTCATTCTTGGGCTGTAACCTAATTTGTAAGGAATTTGAGTAATCTCTCTGATTATGAATAAAAAGGAGCTTACTTTCCCTACTAGGGCTTCTTGATTGTGTTTATTGATTGGTTTTTGACCATTTGCCAAATTGTAGTCTGATGATCTCATGAGATCCGTAGGTCAAAATTACATCTTGCTTCGAATTCTGGAATTTGATGCTGTAGAATTTTCTAACATCTTATTTTACTTAGCAAATTAATAAGTGTCCTTTTAAAGATAATGCCGTCAATTATCTTGTGAATCAACATGTGAGAACTTCTCTGGAGGCTTTAGTGTGTACTGACTAGTTAGAGTTTGTCTTCCTTGGTTTGACTATTTGGCTTCTTGGGAGTTAAGTTTGCTGCATTTTGATGGCAAATATATGGGTTTAAATGTCTCTTGGGTCTAATGGTGGTTAGAATTAGTTCGTTAAACTGTGTAATCTATTGATACCGTGAGATCTAGAGGTCAAAATGTCATCTTGCTTGAGGTACTGTGGATTCTCCTCACCTGCTATTGTACTTTTAGTAAGTTAACAAACTTTCTTTTATAAATTATATCTTTGTTTATCAAGAAACCAACCGAGTGTTTACTGACTGGAAGTGCTATCTTATGTCAGTTAGGGTTTCTCTCTTGGGGTTTTAATTATTGGCATCTAAGATCTTTGTCGAGCTGAGCTGCATTGTGAGGACTGACTTAAAGTTGGAGGTCCATAGTGGGATCTTTTATTTATGGTTCTTAAATTGACATGCTTTCTGTGTTTCTGAGTCAATTAACAAGTTATTTATTTGTAGTGCAAATGGTAAATTTTATCAACAGTCTTTATTCTCTTTATCCTGTAACTTTACAACCATGTCTCTGAAAAATCATGTGTTTACTGACTGAAACGAAGTCACGTTTTTTATTTTCTGGATCTTAGCAATTTTTTGGCAAAAGGGGACGAGCTTCATCTGCTTCATTGTCTGATATTTGTTGGCCAAAAATGTCATATTTCTTCAAGGTCTGTTGAATTGGCAAAACAGATGTTATAACGAGTTTTTTGAGTTGAATCAATTGATAATCGGGTTCTGCAAGGTGTAATTATTGAGTAGCTTTTATCTATTATAACAGCTTTTGTAGACAAACCAAATATATATTATACTTTATCATGATTGTTTATACCTATGTCATAGTGAATGATTTGCTGAAAGTGTAGTTAGCTCATTTATGCCTTGGAGGCCTACCTCAGGAGTAAAGGTTTATGGAAAGTGGTTTATGGGAAGTCCTAGGTTCAACTGTTGACCCTTTTCCCCCCAAAAAGATTGCATTTGTGAATGAATTTAGATCAACAAATGCTATTTGTCTTGTGGTTTCCCTTTTCCGTTACATTTTTCTCACCCTTTATATATCTTAAATGAATGAATATTGGATCAAGGAATGCTATGTCTTGTCTCTTTTCCTCTACATTTTTCTCTCCCTTTTATATATCTTAAATGGATTAATAGGCTTTCTATTTTCCAATATGAACTGTAATTTCAGCTAATGACTTAATGAGTGTTCTTTTCTTTTGTTTGTGTGCAGTAACCTAATTTATGGCATTTGTCTGAATATTTTTTGAATTCCCAACTGGAAGGGACTGCCATTAGCCCCCAGATCCTCCCAGGATCCTCTCAGTGTTTTCTTTTCAGTGGCATGAAAAGTTGGTGAAAGTTGAGTACCATTAATTGTATGAGAATTGGTGGTCAAAATGCATTCCCGCCCTAAATTTTCTCGAATTGACACTCTAGAGCTCAAATCACAGATCTTCAGGAAAGTCGGACGACAAAAAGCTGAAAATTATTTTTTTAGCCTCAAGAAACTACTCAATCTAAAAGTTAGTAAGTTGGAATTTGAAAAGTTGCTTGTTGGTACAATAGGGAAGGAAAATCTTGCTCTTCACAATCTGTTCATCAAGTCAATCCTCACCAATGCCTGCCTTTCTCATGGTCCACCCAGCCAACAGACTACAACTGGACATTCTCGAAATAGTAAGATGTTCAATGGGCATTTTGGAGACATTTTCCCTGTGTCCCCAAGAAAGGGGAGGTCTTTTGATAGTCGGGTTCGCAGGTCCGCTGACTGTCGAAGCCCGCTCGGACCACATGGAATGATTCCAAATGTAAATGTCCAAGAAGTTAGTAATTCTTGTGATATTCAAAGGTCAAGAGAACAACAACATGCTCCTGAAGTGATATCTATTGGTAGCAAAGCTCTGTTGGAAGTTGCATCTGTGGAAGATGGAGAAGAGGTTGAACAAGTCAGAGGCAGTCCGAGTGTTCAAAAAAGCCCAGTAACAGCTCCTTTTGGGTTGAGTTTTGGCAGTCTTCCTCGTAAAACACTCTATAATGGTCCTGCAGCAACCTCTAGTCTTTCTAAACCACATGCTTCCGAAACGTGCCATACTAGCTGTGAACTGCCTGATACGAGGACTTTGAGGATACGCTTGGAAGCTAAGCTGGAGCATCAAGGTCTCAGTATATCAGTAGACTCTGTTAATTTGTTGAACCATGGGTTGGATGCATATTTGAAAAGACTAATCAGACCCTGTATGGATTTAGCTAGATCAAGGTGCAAAAATGGCAGTATGTATCAGACAAATGGGAACTTTAACTGCAACATCAATGGAATATGGCATGAAGAACTTGCACGAAGAGCCCACCAGCCTCACTCTGCCTCTGTGTTAGATTTTCAGGTGGCAATGGAGTCAAACCCCCAGTTGCTTGGTGGAGATTGGCAGATCCAGCTTGAGAAGATTTGTTCATATATCTTATGAATTCAATTGCCTGCACCTTGCCAAAGATCATTGTAAGATGCAGTGCATGAGGACAGGTTGAAGGATGGAGATGTATATTTATGGAGAGGATCTGCTTTGGTTAAGGAATTAACAAGTGCCTTAGACTATAACAGAGGAAATATATTGTCAGAAGATTTTATTAGAAGTTTTCAGGTTGTAGAAAAATTCATTATCCCAACCACACTTGGCACTGGGGCCAATCACACTTAGCACTGGGGAATAAGTATCAACTGATAAGGTTATCCATTGGAATGACAGCTAAGTTCCAACATTGAAGCTACAAACCTGAATATGGAATTACATGTAATCCTTTTTGACTCAATTTTATACACCTAGTGAATTTTATGTTTTAGATAGCTGATTTTGTTCTCACTTTTCTATTTTGCTCTAGCTAATTCTTACAAGTGCATTTGTGAATAAAGTGTTAATTTTTTAGCTGTCTTTGCAATCACTGACGATAGTCCATAGTCAGATCTTGAAATTCGCTTTCTTCTAAGCTTGCTTATCAATATTTCGTGTAGTTATGAGTTTTTCCTTTTTCTTGTTTGAAGTATCTCTTTACATGTGATTTGACATGTTCTGTCAATTAAAAAAAATAATCTTAACATGTAGACATGTTTGATGATGGGGGTATTGTTATAACCTCGTAGCTACATATCTTATTGTTGATGTTCTGGGACTCAACACACTAGATGTTACTAAACAACCCTTAGTGAATTTATGAGTGGCTGATTCCATGCTTATCTTCTTCTAGAAGTTATAGACTCCTAGTTAAGTATCACTGCTGACCTTAATTTAAAAAGAGCATAAATTAAGTGATGAAAAGGACATGAGAGTAGTTAACCTAACCATGGAGATGACTCTTAACCGAGCTAAATGGGAAAGAAAAAAAAAATTCACGTAGCCAACCCAAGTTTTGGGGGTAAAGACTTAGTTGACGTTGAATAAATCAAGGGAAGCTTGATTATGATTAAGCCCAGTTTGGGTGTTCCTTGAGTGTTAGGCAGGTTGGATAGGGTGATGAATTAGATATTTGTTGAAGATAAAGGTCTATTTTCGTGTTCTGAACAGACCGGGGCTATAAACATATTAGACTAGAGATTATATCTATGTAAACTTTGAATCTGAGAAGGAAATGTATTATCCAAACTCAGCGCGGTCAATTGAATCCTTTCCAGATATGACAAATTCAAACTCGGATCTTTTTCATACTATTTCATCCAACATATATTTTAGTAATAAACATTGTTTTTTTACATTTTATTTTTATTGAAGTTGGCATTTAATCAAAACATTTGTGCATCTGAATGCCGAATGATTCTCAAATGAGAAGAGTTACACTCATATCCAGATTGGTTATCTACTTGTATGCTAACTGATCATGTTTCAAAATTTTCTAAATTGGACCTAACAAGAGAATTTTATTCCTATCTAAAAGGTTAAATATTCTACATCTGAATCCAATAATCTATATACGAATCCGGCCTGAATGTTACGGTCAGGAGTTCAGATTCAAATTTGGTTTTACACCTATATATGAGATTGGATTTTTTGGGTTTTATATACAATTTACAACCTAATAAAGAGTGGCAAGGAGATTGAAGATAAAGGCCTGGCATTTTTAGAAAATTATGTTTTACTGTCATTTGGTGGACTTTGGTTTGGGAGGTATTTTTGAGTGTAGGTTAGAATAAGGAACAACAACAACAACAACTAAGCCTTATATACCAAGTACATGGTGTAGGCTGTATGAACCAAAAGAGAATCACGCCGGATCGATCATGTTGATAATCCTTCTCCATTCATTCCTATCAAGTAGTATCTCCTCATTTAAACCTCTAGAATCCATATATTTTCATATCATTTCCATCCATATTTTCTTCGGTTTTTCTTTCGCTCTTTTAACTTGTCATATATTGATAAGCTCCCATTGTCGAACTGGTGCATTTGTAGGTCTACGTTGTACATGACCAAACCATTGTAAGCGATTGTCTTGCATCTTCTTATCGATGGGTCTACACCTAACTTAGTACGAATATCTTCAATTCTCATTTTATCTCTCCTAGTATTGCCGCACATCCAACAAAACATGTTACATTTATTTTCTGTGAATGACGTTTCTTTATAGCCCAGCATTCCGTACTATATAATAAAACTGGCTTACTAGTAGTTTTGTAAAATTTTCCTTTCAGCCTTAACGGAATGTTACGGTCGCATAAAACTCCCATTGCACTTCTCCATTTCAACCAACCAGTTTGTATTCTATAGTTGATATCATTATCGATCTCTTCATCATTTTGAATAATAGAAGCCAAATACCTAAACTGACTGCTCATTTGTATTTCTTACCTGTCCAGTGTTACAGCGCTATAGTCTAGGGTCCGTTGTTTACTAAATTTATACTCGATATACTCTGTTTTAGATCTACTCAATTTAAAACCTCTAAATTCTAATATGTGCTTCCGTAACTTTAACTTGACATTCACCTCTGCTCTTGTCTCATCAACTAAGACAATATCATCAGTAAATAGCATACACCAATGTATCTCATCCTGAATAGCTCTAGTAAGCTCATCCATCACTTTAACAAATAAGAACGGGCATGTAAATGACTATGTAACGGGCATGTAAATGGCTCTAGGTTAGAATAAGGAACATTTTCAAAAATGTCATGGCTATGTAATAGGGATATTATTACCGTAAGGTGTACTTGTACCAGACATGTAAATGACATGTTTGAACGCTTGGATAGTTCTCGGACACGGTCAAGCATATTTCAGCTCTGCGCTCAATTTTACAATAGGTTATGAAGTTAGGCCAATTCTTGGGTACGTGCATAATTCTTTTAAACTTTTTTGTTTATTATGGGTACATGCACAATTCTCTTATACTTTTTTGTTTATTTCTCACGTTTGAGTTATATATTTAGTTTCATTTAGATGTCAAAAATTTAGTTCCCCTTGTACAACATAGGCTATTTACTTGATTGGACAATTTTTAGAACTACTACAACAACAACTAAGGGGAAATTCTAAATGCGCCCCATCTTTTTCTTAGTGAGCCTTAATACCTAAAAAACAAATAATTACAAGTTTGTCATAATTTTTTTTGGAAAAAAAAAAATCCTTAACCTTTACAAGTTTTTTCCTCTGTCGCTGCTGCTGCTGCTGCCTACACTGCTGCAGCAGCAACGGTAACAGCAGTAGCAGTGGCGGCGACGACAGTAGCGACAGAGGAAAAAACTAGGATTAGGATTTTGGGATAATTGGAGGAGAGAAGGGAGAGGACAATTGTAGAAAAAGTATGGGGCTCACTAAAAAAAAATGACCATGTTTCAAATTTGCATGGGGCTCACTATGAAAAAGATGGGGCATATTTTGAATTTTCCACAACTAAGCATTTTATCCTAAGTACTTGGGGTAGGTTATATGAACCAAAAGAGGATCATGCCGGATCGATCACACTGATAATCCTTCTCCATTTATTCATATCGAGTAATATGTTCTCATTTAAAGCTTTAGAATTCATATTTTTGCGTATCACCTCCATCCATATTTTTTTTGGTGTTCCTTTCGCTCTTTTAATTTGTCTTATGTTGACAAGCTCTCATCGTCGAACTGGTACATTTGTTGGCCTACGCTGCACATGACCAAAATATCGTAAGCGATTTTCTCGTATTTTCTTTTCGATGGAGGTTACACCTATTTTAACACTAATCTTTAGAACTAATGGATGAAAAAGCAATAATGATCTCATGTAGATTGTGCATATTATGCAGTAAGTATTTGGTGCCTCTTTTTTTTTTTATATGTGTAACCGTATCCCCATATCTTATAATTTACAAATCTTATGTGTTATGTAACCACTTTCGTATCAATACCATATTTGTAGTCCTGTCTGTGCTTCATTTACTTTTTGTGGATACGCTGCAGATTTACCATGGGAAACAAATGATTCGACTTTCCTATCCTAGCCTCACTATGAGGGATCTAAAGTGACCTTAATTATTTAAAAAGGAGTTGAAGTAATTTCTTCTAAATGCATTTTTAAATTTTAGATACACAGGCAACCAGAAGAAGCTGCTAAGTTGCAACCAATTATTTAAAATTGATACAATATTATTTCTAGTTATTCTACTGGATAATTATCTTGGGAGTATAGGAATGGACGGATGATGAGGATTATTATCACTTGCATATGTTCTTTTTGGGTTTTGCTTTGAGTTAATCACTAATTGATTATTCTAGCAGAAAGCAACCATCTGCTTTTTGGAGCAGCCATTGGAACAGTTGCTTGGCATTAATTCATAATTTCATCGTGAATTCTTCTTTTCGCAAGCAGCAATATGATGCTAAGGATTATTTTATGTTTATAATAATTTGTTGATTAAACTGTCTTATTATATACTGTCTACTAAGTGGGATCACTTAAGAACCCTCTAGAAATATTGTATATTAAGTAGAATCAGCTAAGGTCCCTATAGAAATTTTTTAGGATGGAATGATATCAAGTCAAACCTTCAGCTACAGAGAATACTAATCCTTGAATTTCTAAACAGTTATGACTTTCACCTGAAGTCAATTTATTCTGCTAGATCCTAGATGGTTAATCTACACAAGCGGCGGTCTGTATTCTTTTCTTTTTCAATAAATTATAAAATACTAAAATTAGGTATCACAATCAGCAGTAAAGCAAAAGCTCACAATATGATGAATGCAAAAAAGAAAAGTAACATTGCTGAAGATCAAATATTTTAAAGTGAATATTCAAAATTCAAAGTATGTCTAGTGATTTTATTTTTAGATGTGGAGTAAAATAGAAAGGTACTTAGTTACAGCAAGCCTCATGCTGTGAAAGAATAATTTATAGTTTACACGGAACTTAATTTTATGCATATATTATTAAGTCTAATGTCAGGAGTGAAGCTGGCTTCTGATTGCTGGCTTCCTTCAGTTAGAAATTACTGGGCCCAGCTTATAATTTATAAATCCTTTAAACAACTGCATTTTTGACGCCATTAAAATTCATGGGTCTCACTCACAAATTATAGTGAAGTTATAAATATCCTAATGTCCAGAAGTTCATTCCTTTGAACGAAGACCCAATGCCACTTCCTGTTAGGCCGTTATAAGTTATGTGTTTCTTCAGTCTATTCATTTCCATTGAACTTCTTACAAATGTATACATTTGGGACGTCAAAAATCCAGTAGCATGTACCTTCATCCTGTTGAGAAATACTTTGCAGGTAACTTTTTTGGGAAGGTAGTAATCATCAAGAAATATATATAACCCTAAATCTAGCAATCAGTAATTGGCTAAAGCGTACAAATATGGTGGGCTTTATCAATCTCAAAATCCAGCAGTGTAGATGGAGTTAATACAGGGGCATAATGTTTAATACATGACTTTGTAGCTAGAGGGATATTAATGTTAAAGGTCCCTTCCATTTTACCAAAACTCTGAAGATGTGGTGAGGGTTGAGGAAAATTATTTTGTATTTTAATATGCCCTCGCTGGTTGAAGGTTCATTTTGGGCAAAAACCTGGATTTTATGCAACCATATTATTTCTTTTAAAACCTGCAATTAAATCTGTGCCCAGCAGGAATTGAACCTCGGTTGCTCTGATACCATATTAAAGGTCCCTTCCACTTCACCAAAACTCTGAAATTGTGGTGGAGGTTGAGAGAAATTATTTTGTATTTTAACAATTAATATCAACGAGACTAACAAATATAAGTTTGTTGATGCTTGTAAGAACTAACTTATCATGCAAATTGTGGAGGCACCTTCATTTTCGAGACGAAGTACTGATTTGCAAAGCTTTGAGAACTTGCAATTTGGTCCAAGCATAGTCAAGTCCTGCTTGGCCTTTTGGGCGGCCATAGAGCCTTAATTGAGCTGCCAATTTGGTCCAAGCATAGTCAAGTCCTGCTTGGCCTTCTGGGCGGCCATAGAGCCTTAATTTGAGCTCCCATCCTTATTTTCTAGGATAATCTCATCTCAATTTTTGTGACAAAGTGCTGATTTGCAAGTAGTTATTTTGGACCAAGCATAGCCGAGTCCTGCTTGGCCTTCTGGGTGGCCATAGAGCCATAACTTGAGCTTCTAGCCTTATTTTCTAGGACAATCTCATCTCAAATTCCTTTCCTATGAAGCACGATACTTCCAAGTAAATGGTGTGTTCGTGTTGGAAATGTATTGGATATCAATACTTGTACGGTCCATTAGATTGAAACTTAGATTCTTCTCTTTAATATAGTTATTTAATTAGAATCTGTATTTAAATTATAAATATTTTTTTTTTCTTTTCTTTCTATTTCAAAGAAAACATATTTTAATGACTACGAGTTTGATATGCATTATATATATTACATGCATAAATATGTTCATATTTATATCACCATGTCTGTGTCCTATTCTAGAGTTTGCCATGTCCCCTTATCCTTATCGTGTTGTATCTGAGTCCAGTGTTTATGCCTATGCTTCATTGCTCCTTTCAATCTTTATAAATAGTTTACAGAGGCTTGCCACTATCATCATTTGGGATGCTAAACATTAATTCGTGGTACGTTTCAACTTTCAACTGTTTGCCTAAGAGAAAAATTGGAGATTAAGGCCTAATACCTTCTTAAAACTTTGCCACTCATAACGTAGGGAGACATATAGGTGGAGAATGTGTAGTCTGATATTAGCCAAAAAGTAAGAGACATATAGGTGGAGAATGTGAAATCCTATATTAACACAAAAAAAAGAAGAAGAAGACAGAAGTGAAGTCTGACTCGCTTTCACAAAGCATGATAACTTGCACTTCAAATCTAGAGCCTCAAAACCATATGCTGTAATAAGGAGCTGTTGACTTTAATGGGGGTGCTTGGCATGTCCCCTACTTCTCAATTCAGAGTTCAGCAATTTAAGTATTTCATGGATTTGGACTAATCCGAGTTATCCATGGATTTAGTAGACTAATCTGCTCAAACATCTCAATTCAGATAAGCAAACTAGTCTGTGTTAGTGAACATGCCATCACAAGCGTCCAAGTTTAAGAGTTCTTTTTTTTTTTTTTGGATTAGGGTTAAAAACTTACTAGCGATTCAGGAAGTTTGTCCTCTCCATATTGGGTTCACTTCTTTCAACCAAAAATGTTTGAAACAAATTAAAATTGAAGGAGTAGAAACTTACTATACAAGGAAAGATTTAGTGCAACTGGAGAGGGATATACACTCTCAGACGTGTATCTATAATTCCTGCATGCTACTTCAGCATATGCCAAAGAACACGTTGTTGTCATAATTTGCTTGCCTGCAAAAGGTTTTGTCCTGGGATTTAGTTTGGTCAGAAAAAGCAAAACCCTGAAGGTGTATTTCTCAATTGGGGTAAAAGGAATACAATATAATTTCTCAATTGGAATGGTGGTGACTTTAAAATCTATATAAGTTGGTCTTGAATGTTGTGGCGGCAAAATCGGGTAAAGCAGTGATGAAGACAATAGAAGCCAAGATTTGGCAAAGATAAATTAGATATTTAGTTAGAATTTGAATAGATATGATTAGACTCTGGTTAGTTGACTTTAATTTTTTTGTACGTGTGGTGCATGTAGAGAGTTTTTATAAATTGATTATAAAACTTTATTTTAATAAGAGAGAATTGTTTTAGAGAAATTTTATTATTGAGAGCATATGACTTGCTACTTGTTAAATTTTTGTGTGTGATTCATGACAGTGAACATGTGATTCGTTTCACTCTGAGATCCGAATCATTATCAAAGCCAAATTTTGTTCCTAAATCGCCAATACAAAATTCTAAATTCCTTTTTGTCCTACGTCAAATAGTTAATTGGGTCATCGGTGATAGTTATTAGTCTTATGGCTACAACCCTTGACACTGACTATTGCACCACTAATTGGTAAGTAGGGTTATCTTACATCGTTAATTCATGGGGAGTTAGTTGATGCGGGCACTTCATTTTATTCATATTTTTGGCGATTGGATGACTTTTCTTCCAGATATTTACACAGTTCATACTCATATCTACGTATTTCTCCATTGTATTACTGTGCATAGGTTTTCTCATTTAATTTGTTTAATGTCACTTCATTAGGTTACTTTTACTTTGACATTAAAGAATAGGAAATTTTTTGTTTAAGCTCCTTGTTTGATTATGATCTTGGAAGAAACCCCTTAGCCAAATGGGTTATTGAATGGGCCCTTGGATCTGAAAGAACTGGTTTAAGCTCCTGATGCCTTTTGTAAGCCAAAACGTTCCTTAAGGTTAAATTAATTCAACTGCTTTGTTATTTTCAGATCTGAAATAAATTAAAATACATTAGAAAATATTTCATTAAAAGTAAATAACTAACAATTTATGAAAACAAGCATGATAAATTTATAAGTCTTGAAATAATTTGTATCTATCAAAATTTTGTATGAGCAATTATTTATGCATGTTAGCAACCAAATTTTGTTGCCTTTTAAGTATATTAAAAAGTTAGAATTCTCTCTTTAATTATAGATTTCTCAGGAAGCTATAAAAAAGCACAAATGAAGTTTAAGCCGCTTATTTTTAAAAAAAATTAATTGGTGTACACCCTGGGGCATTTTGATCTTTAAAATGAGAATAGGGGGTTAGACCCAAATAAAAATAGATCTCGAGGGTTTATCTAGTAAGTAATTTGCTTTAGGGGGTTTAATTCGAAATCAACCTCAATTGAAGAGCCTGAACCAAGTCTTTCCCGGAAGAATACCATGCTCTATATGTATATTAGTTAATTTTTAATTGTGTTATTTCTTATATCATTAGTGTGGTCATTCGTACTTAAGATTTTAAAGATATATCATTGATTTCAGGAAGCCGACTCTAGTAAATGCTTACAACTTGCCGGTTCTTCAAGTTATTATAATTTTTGGCGCTTCTAAAAAGAAAGGTTCGTACAACATAATGTAATTTCATGTCATTGCCGCCCTTGAGAATTAATTCCTGGAGTCTGCATGCTAAACACTTGTGTCCCAGGTCTTGGTCTGTCGGGTCTATCCTTATGCCAAATATTTGGCCCATACAAAGGTTAGATCAATTGATGACCAGATCATATTTAGCCCAAGACCAAGCCCAACCTATCTCAACTGTCATCCTTAGTTTGACACTAACCAGACATCTTCAATTTGTCAGCTAGGTATTATCTTGGACTTTCTAATCTGGCATATTAAATTTCTATTGTCAGCCAGGTAACCTGATATGTCAGGTACAGAGAGTAGTTTTTTTTTTTAGCTCAATTCAGTGATGCATTTAAACACACTTCTGTCATACTCCCACATTTAATAGATGAAACACAGTCAGAATTTATACAAGGGAGAAGCATCCTTGATGAAATAGTCCTAGCAAAAGAAGTGATTCATCACTGCAACGGTTTTCTCCTCAAGCTTGACTTTGAGAAGGCTTACGATATGGTAAGTTGGAACTGTCTAATGGAAATCATCCAAAAAAGTTTCGGGGATCGTTGGACTCAATGGATAAGAACGTGGCTCGTCTCCGCAAAGATCCAGACGATCGTTAACGAGGAGGTTGGCAGGAAGATTGTTTGTAAAAAGGGTCTGCGCCAAGGAGACCCCCTATCCCTCCTCTTTATACTCGTTGCTGATGGGCTAAATATATTGATCAGGAAAAAATCGAATGCTGGATTTATGAAGGGACTACCTGGAGGTAGGAACTTTGTTATCACCAATCTCCAGTATGCAGACGACACGTTGATCTTCTGTAAGAATATGATTAAAAGGGCCGTTGTCCTGAGTGGGTCCTCTGCTGTTTTGAGGCTTAGTCGGGTCTAAGGATAAATTACCAAAAGAGCTTCATGATAGGACTGGGACCCCTGAACCTGCTTACATTGACAATTTAGAGTATTCTGGGCTACAAACTAGGAAAATTCTCCATCAAACACATAGGTGTCCCGATTAGGAAATGAAGGCTTATCAAAAGAGACTGGTGTCCCATTATTGATAGGATCGAGAGGAGGCTTGATGGATGGAAGGCCGGATACCTCTCCCTAAGAGGCCGCATCGTCCTGATAAATTCGGTTCTATTATCCATTCCACTCTACCTCATGTCAATCCTCACCATCCCAACATGGGTTAGAGACAAGGATAAACATAATTAAAAAAAGATACTTGTGGAGAGGAACTTCAGAAGACCAAACAAAATATAATTTGGTGGGTTGGGGCCAGGTGTGTAAACCGAATAAGGAAGGGGCCTGGGAATCTTGGACCTAAAAACCTTCAACCTTGCCCTCTTGACGAAATGGTGGTGGGAATTGCTGACAAAATCAGGAGGGCAACTGCAAAAGCTATTGCAATTCAAGTACGGTTCGAGAAGGAACGAATGGTGGGGAGAAAATTATAATACATCTAATATATCAAGTTTCTGGAAAGGGGTACTAAAGACGAAGGACATTTTCCGAATCAAGTATATCTTTCGTTCCGGGAAGGAGAGGAAGAGTATTTTTCTGGAATGATCGTTGGTGTACAGAGGTACCGCTGAGGGTACTTTTTCCAAAAGTTTTCGAGCTAGCAAACGATAAAAATGCCATCACAGGCCGGTTGTGGTACCGAAGTAGATGGGATTTGGGAATTAATGTATATGCGGATGTTACAGCTCAATCAGAGGCCATAGAGCTTAAGAACCTTATACAGTAGTTCCCCCGAGCACTAATGACTATGATGAAGTCATCTGGAGATGGGAAAAACACCGGAATTTCACTGTTAGCTCTGTATACAAATATTGCATAGATGGCGGACGTAGATTACCGGAGGCATCTCACATATCGCAGACTAAATGTCCTCTCAAAGTAAGGGGTTTCCTATGGCTCATCGCTAAAGGCGCAATCCTGACCTGAGATAATTTACAGAGGAATGGATGGAAGGGGCTAGATATTCGCGCTCTATATCAATCAGATGCAGAGTCCAGTTCGCATTTATTCCTATCGTATGCCTATACCGTTAAAATCTGAGAGAAGTGCGCAGCATGCCTACACAACAATCAACATGGCTGAGATTGCCGATATATAGCAAAGAGTCGGGGTTTAGTAGGTCCACAAAACGTGGTGCCCATATCCGTTGTATTTTGTTAGCAGTTATCAGTTGAAACGTATGGAGAGAGAGAAATAATAGAATTTTTAGACAGAATATGCATTCCACTGATATCTGTTTTTACCTCACATATTGTGATATGATCTCTTGGACAGGTCTATTGTCAGAGAGAGAGCGGTTATGCCTCTCAGAAGAGTAGGACACATACGAGAAGTTGCAACCCCGCGGGTAGTGATTGAGAGAGCGAGCTCTTTCGTGTCAGCAGTCCACTATCAGTGGAAAACTTTTGGATGCTATTTTGTATCATGTCTTTTAACTTCTGCATGATGATGTAAGGTCGATCTATTGGTACCCATAGGTATCATGGCTCCTTTTTATTTTTATTTTATTTTCATTTTGTTAGTTGATGTAAAACGAATGTTCTGTTATTCCTCATTAATAGAATGCGGAGGGCAATTGCTCACCGTTACAACCTCAAAAAAAAAAAAACTTTGTATCTTGTCTTTTAAGCATGTGCACACTCATGCAACCACTAGGTAAAGAGCGTGTGTACATGCATGTGCGCGCATGCGCATGCACGCACACGCATACGCGCATGTGCGCACACAACCCTACAAACACAAAACTTTTCTCTCTTCTTTGTCAATAAAATTCAATAATAACTTGCTAGTGTGAAATTGGATGCAGCAATGGTTGTGTCTGAGCTAGTTGATATTTTAGTCTTTGATGAGGAAGATATTCTGTGCAATCTGTCTTCTTAGAGTTCATTAGTTTTCTTATCATATCTTACTGGTTTTACATTTGTTTGCCTGCAAGAAGTCGAATACACTAGCTCATACATGATAACCGACATTATTTGCCGGTGCTAGTTAAGGCACCAAGCGAGGTATGTAGTTGCAGGCCTATTGAAGTATCAATGTACTTTATAATTTTTAGGAAATTAAATCTTTTCCTATTGTTGTAACAACTTGGTTCTACAGAGTAATAGCTATTAGCCTATGTCATTCAGTAAAATTGCTTGGAATTCTGTGCAACGTCAGATGATATAATTGTTGGAATTATATTAGTTAGTTATTATTATTAATATTTTTGCTCTCAAGTTGGTTCTCCAACCAAGATCATCTATCACCAATCCCTCTCTTTTTACTGTTCATTCTACAGCATCATCTTCCGGTCCTGCTGCCTGCATTTGCAAATATTGCGTATATATGTAACATGGGCACTTCTGCTATGAAGCCATGAACAAATTAGACTAGTATTGAACATGATGCCTTTTCTTTGTATCATTGTTGTTTCACATTCTACTTCTTTAGAATTTACCAGTTGATACATGCCTATGATGGAAAGTATCAGCTCATGCTTCTTTGCTTATGACAGTGATACAAGTATAAAGCCTATGCCAATTATCATTAATTGGCTTTACTAGCCCTTTACTGTCATTCCTGTGTATAACTACTGTTGGATTTTGGATCTCAAGTCCCTATTTTGGATACTTTGATGATAACAAACAATTGTATGTGCTCATATATTCTTTGCAGTTCACTCAAAGTTCAAGCAAAAACTATGTAAAGAGAAAAGGTCATATGAATTTACGGACAAGTCAATATGATGATAGAAGATTTATCTGAGCTTAAATGTAAACTTTATGTATTTTTCCTTTATTTTAAGATACGTTATTAGGGCTCTGATACACACACATACACACATTCAAATTGTCGAATTTAGTTTTAGCTTAATTTTATCATATAAGTTCATATTTAGGCTTGATTCCACTGATACCACTAATACACTCTCATACACAGTTTTTTTTTTTTTTTTTTTTATTTGATTGGTCATGAACATTGTCATTGGTCGACCAATCTAGAGCCTTAATATTATATATTCCTCTGTGTGGTCACTTAGCCTTGTAATCAATTGTTGCCTTATTGTCCGGGCAACCCCTATCTTTAGTCAACTAATCAAGTGCCTTGGTTGACCGACTCTTGCCCTTGGTGTATCAATCAGACAATTTCTGTCTATTGAATTGTTTGAATGTTTCATTGTTTTCACCGTTTTTGAATGTCAATTAACATACCTTTTTGGGTGTTGAACGATAGAATATATGCTTATAAATACCAGACGCATTACAGATTGGTTCTTCACCAGATCCTTTGTTTTTGCCTTGGAACTCTACCAAAATTTATTCAAAGAATCTAAACTTGATCTTCTTTTTATTTTTGTTTTCTGCATAAAATCTCTTGAGAATCATATTAGACTTAATAAGAATCACATGCACTGATCACTCAAGGCTTATAGGAATTTGTATTTCTCTTTCAAACAATTAGGATATCTCTAGTGTGAGGTTGTTTGTGTACATATTGATTATCATGGAGTTTGTCAAATTTGTATGTTGATCTTGCAGTTCGCAAGAAGATAATGAAAATCTCAAGCGAGTTGTTTGGGGACTGGAGTAGGCCTGGGAGACTGAACCATAATATATTTTGTGTTTGTTCTTTTCTGGTTGTGGTACCTTACTTTGTGTGAATTATAATATGTGATTGCAATTATTTCTTTAATTACAAGTGATTGTACAGTTATTGGCTTATTGCAATTGACTTTAGAATTCTATATAGTTGTTCACATAAGGTTATTCATCACCCTCTGTTGTTTATGTAACTATTCTACAGATCCTACAACTACAACCAATATCATGGCTGATTTTTCCCCATCCTTCATACTGTTCCAGCATTGGCATACCCTCTCCCATCTTTCCTATCCTTTGATTGAACAAGGCAGTTCTCCTTCTGGAGTTTCCTTGGATTTCCATTATGGTTTTAAATATCAGCCAATACCGATATGTATCACATATATCGTATCAGATTTTGAGGTATCTGATACGTGACATACCATAGGCGATATTGCCGATATTTCTAATGTTACCGGTACAATACATCCGATATTGTCGATTCATATGCCATAGGTGATATGTCAATACTGATTATGATATTTTAAACTTTTGATGTGAATAGCATCTCTATTAATTATCCTCTCTATATACTTGGTGCAACTCCTATACCTCTGGTTTACCTGCTTTTCACCTTATCCTTCTTGATATCACAAAATAATCACATCTACCTCTGCCACCTTTTTCTTGGATTCTCATGAGTTTTCAAACTTTGCTGGTGAAACAATTGCAATTGTACAAATAAAGTTCCTATACATTGCCAAAGCATGCATGTGAGTGCAACGTAATCTCACAATTTGCTCTCAGTCATGGATTCATTTATTATTCATTACTGTAGCCTTTTCCATTACTCCATAATTTTTTTGAGAATACGACTTTTTCCTCCCTCCATTGCTCCATAAATCTGATTGGTAATTGCATACCTCATTTCCTGTTCACCACCATCAGTATTGTTGTAGAGCCATTATATTGTTGTAGAGGATGGCGAGGACATACTTCCAACTATTTATTTGTTAGCAGGGCCCATATTTCCTGTATTCTTCTAGAGGACAAGAAGGTTCTGATTACTCTCACCATTCTTTCTTTCGAGAATCGCCCAAGGGATGAAATTCTCTGAGCGCAGACTCACACCTTTGTATATTATGCACAGTTTGTTTTACTTCTATTTTTATGAGTTCATTTCTAAGGTATTGTATAGTATTTGGATCACACTTGCAGCATCCATCTTGAAACTGACACATCCTAGACCATTAAAGGTATCAGCTTCAATATAGTGATCAAACTGCTGAAATATGAAATGTTAGATGTAACGGCTTCTTAATAAATGTTTCCCCATGCATAATCTCATGCTAGCAAGCACACCATGGCATCTGATTCATTTACATCAGGCACTTTCTTGATTTCTGAAGTTTGTAAGTAAACTGTGTAGCAACACGTACTTAGTAGGTTCTATTTACTCGTATACTGGGGACTGTCTTATTACGTAGCTAGATCATAATTTTTGTTTTATTATGTAGGACAGTTTCTCTAATTGGCTCCTTTATAATTCCTGTGCAGATGATATGCTTAATAACTGCATAATGGAGATATAACATCTATTATACTCCCAGGACTTGAGGGAGGAATGCTGCAGTTTATGAATATTGGTTGTATTTCTTCTAACCTAAAGAAAAGAGGTATGGCTATTATAACAGCTACTGATGTAAATGACTAATATGTTGCAATAAGCTTTTTTGCTTATCAAATCGTTTATTTGTACCGTTGCACATAGAATTCTTATCGAATGATTTCTAGCTAATTTTTACAGATTATCTTGATTTATACTGTATTTTCTTTCTACTGAACCTCTTTACTTGCTATTTGCTATATAATCTGAAATCAAAATTAATGGGTACTTATGATTATTCTACAAATCAGTTTTATTTTCCCCACTCTAGACTTGTTTTTTTCCTTATCTGTACTGAGGGAACCATGTAATTTCAATCAATTTCAATTTTTGGTTAGGATGAAAGCTAAAATGTAAAAGTTGGGGAGAAGAGACAATTGTCATCACTTCCTTTGTTCAAGTGTGAATCAATGTTGAAAATAACGCGTTATGAAACCCGTTATGTTGCGTTATGAAACCTAACAGAAAGCTAACATTACTTAACAGTCGAAAATAACTCAATGCACCGTAACAATGCGTTTTTCATGTTATTTTAGTTATTTTACGTTACGTTACGTTAAATTACGTTATGTTACGTTATTTACAATAATTTTTAATTAGTTTTTATATTGATTTCAATTATTTATTTTGATTGTTAGATAATTGTTATAGTTTTTTTTACTTGACGTCTTATTGTTTGCTTATTTGATTGCTTGTGTCATTATTAAGTTATACATCCTTATTTACTTATTATAATTTCTTTCTAGTTACTGAAATTTTTTTATTATAATTACTTTCCAATTACTGAAATTTCTTACTTGCTGATTAAATTGAATTCTCAGCTAATCTAAAAATAAACAATTAAAATAACATATATAAATTACAAGAAAATAAATTTGAAATGTTGTTTTCTTAGTTAGATAATGACTGAAATTATGAGTGTGAATGTAATTTAATTTATAAAGATAAATATTAGAGTTACTGTGAATCTTGTTAGAAATTTAGAATTAATTCTTGGATATAATTTTTTAATATTTTCTTTTAGAATTTTTAATTCAATTTTCAATTTATAAAATTTATTTTATATAGTTTTATATTTATTTTTATTAAATAAACAGAAAATCACGTAACCTACGTTATGCGTTACGCTATATGCTATATAACCTAACAGAGACAAAACGTTACGTTATCATTGTTGTGAATTTTAAACATTGGTGTGAATTTTAGCATAAAATTTCTCTCTCCGTATCAGTCCAACCATAAGCTTATTAACGTTATCAACTTAGGACAAGTTAAAAGAGTAAAGGAAAGAACGAAAAAGACAAGGATGGAGGTGATACGAAAAGATGTTAATGCTAGAGGCTTAAATAATGATATATTGCTCCATAGGAATGAATGGAGAAGATCATCCATGTGGTCGATCCGGCGTGTTTTTCTTTTGATCATGTAGCCTACTCCAGTTAGTTATAATAAAAGGCTTAGTTGTTGTTGTTGTCGCCGTGGGTCCAACCACAACTTCAGAATTGGGCTGCTTATTTTTATGTAAATATGCAATTCTTGCCCTCCCACCTCCTTACGAGAAAAAGTAGGGAAAAACAAAAATGCTCGACCCTGGATACTTTGTACTTACGGGTCCTAGTCTTTTCTCCTGTTTTGTCCCAGTACCCTTGAAACAATTAGCAAATCCTTGTCTAACGTCTTGTAGCTATGAAATGGGATTCTTAGTGCATGTCATGAGAATGATAGTGCACCCCCTTATTCATCTGTTTGTTGATAAAAAATCCTGTTCGAGTCATCTGTATGTTATTTTCTTGTTCAGTAGCCAACAAGAGCCACCGAGCAAGGCTGAAACCATAAAACAATCCATCATATCCAAGCCATCATCATCTCCACAAACTTGGCCTATTGCTCACTTTAATACACATCTTGCAAGTGCATAATTTAACAAACACCGTTTGAATCTGGGTACATTGACAAAGAAAGCAGTCCAAATCGAGATGCATGATGAATATAAACAACCTTCAGTTGAAAGTGAAAGTGTTCTCTTCTCCAATGACAAAAATGTGACGGGAGAAAATCAACTCCACATCTCAGTTCAGTTGAATGTCCTCCATGAAATGATATGGCAAACTGGCAGCCGTTGTTCATCAGTTCAGTAATTAATTAGAGTATATATAACGTGCTTGAATCATCTAATTTTGCTTTCTTCATGTTACGTACCTATCCAACAAGAGCCGCTGATTGAGACTAGAACAATAGATTATCTTTAATATCTAAGTTATAGTTACTTCTCGAATTAGGTACAAGAGAGGTCTATTAGATATTATTTTTCTAGAGATTCTAAAAATTCCTTTGACAGAAAAAGTGAGTTATCTCTTAACCATTTATATAGGCTAGCAAATTGCATTTAGTCCATATCATTTTTTCACATATTGATTTTTGTTTTGAAAGAAGGGAAGGATGTAAATAATAATTACATGTGTATCAAGTTGGAGGATAATAGCTTTATTTATTTACTTACCCTTGTTATTAGGTGGGGGGCTGCGTGATGTTGCGAGGTAGTCATCTCTCTCCTGTCCCATTTTGTTCAGATAATAACTCATGTTCAACTTTTTAGCTCAATTTTTGCAACTGACGAATTTGTATTCTTATTCGATCCATATTCGAAGTTGTATGTGCAATTTGATAAAAATAGATATTTATGTTTGTTATATTTGAAAATATGTAATGAATATGAGTAGTGTTTATCGTATCCAATATATCTTAATAACATCCGAACTCGTAGGACTAGGACTATTAATGACAATATAAAAAATTGATTTAATATTTCCTAAGCAATTTTTTGATGGTAAAGATTTATTTATTGAGAATTGGTATCATTTTTCATTCAAAACTATTACCACAATTAATGTATTCGTTTAATATCCAATTCTGATCCAAATTCGCATCCGCTTTTGTCAAACATGAATAGCAAATTTAGTATCTGAGTTATATTCATATTTCTACGAGTGATATTCATATTTGTATGAGTATCTGGAAGAAGAAAAAATGTTATGCTCTGTTTATGTCCTTGAACTGCCTTATATTATAAGATTGCTTGTGAGTGATTCTTTATTTGGATAGATAGATTCATGCAAAGTCATTTTATCATGTTCTCTGAGACAAAGTAGATTTTTTTCATCGAGGCTTTAAATGTTTGCATGCTAGTAATACACCCTTGATAGTTGTTGCAATTAACCGTAAAGATAATTATGACTGTTAAGGAATCGTCTACATAGGAAACTTAATTAGGAACAATTGAAAGCCAAAACAAAGGGTTGCCACAAGATAACAAATTAACTAAAAAATAAGAGTCATGTAGCAAAATATGTAGGGTCCAGCGGCTGGAAGAGCACCATACATCGCGCGGTGTCTGGTGCGCTCCGGGTAGCCCTTGAAAATCTGGAGGACCGAGTGCCGCCCATGCCTGGTCGTACTCATAATAGCATCATGTCTCCAAGGTGAACAGTCTCTGGCCAATGGAACAATGTAGGCAAGGGAAGTCGGCAAAACGGATTCGTAACTTTGGAAAAAGGATTGACTTTGAGGGCTGGGCACGGGGCCCCAGCCCCGAACCTATCGGTTGTTGGCGGACTGCTCGAGCCGCACCCGTGGCGAGAGCGGGTTGCCGTGTGCCAGCCGGGTTACGGACTGGGAACGGCTCTTCATAGTTATCTCATATGTTTTAGACACCTCTATGTCTTTGTACCTATTTACTATTAGACTAAAATTATCATTATTTTTATAACGACCTCCTAACCTAACTATCTACCAAATATACAATTGAAGATGACTATAAATGAGGAACCTATACTACTATACCACTAATACAATTACATTTAACAATTACATTAAGTCTTTTATTCTAGGTATTTTGGTAGTCTATATGAACCAAAAAATAATTATACTAGATCGAGCATATGAATTATCTTTCTCCACTCATTTTTATTGAGTAATATATTTTCATTAATATTTTTAACGTCAATATCTTTTTGTATTAATGTCATCCATGACGAATCGGTACCTCTATTAGTACTAAGATATATAGGATTCGAGAAGCTCAGATTTTATATTTTCGTAAGTTAATATTTGATGTCTATATCAAAGTAGATGCTCTTCCTCCGTGTACATAAGCAATAGCTCTCAATGATGCATGTAGTAGGACATATCTTTCAACTTTATATCTATGAGATTTTAATGTCTTTGATGGTGATATAAGTGCAAGTTATCATCTTCATTTTCATCTTGTTCAATTGGTTTGTATTGAATTCAGTTGGGCAATCTAGTGTGGGAGAATTTCGACGCAAATATTTTATGTTGACTAATAAAATCATGCACTTAAGGTTCACGGTGAAGGCTCATGACCCATTAGCGAATGGTTTACGGGTACGAGATCCATTCCGAAAGAAATAAATCTTGGATAAGTTCAAATACTTGCCATATTTTCCATGATAATTACGATGGATCTTCTCTATCCGCATACATGGTAAGAATGATATTTAAGACTTGCCATAACTTTATTCCTTCAAGAATTTTCACCAATAAATTCCCTCTTACCATCATGAGTAAGGGGGGATCCCAGAGGGAGAGAGAGTCATCTTGAGTGATTATAACATCTTTTCTATCAATATAATACTCGCCAAAAGGCCATTTCCTCCAAAGACATAGGTCGACATCTCTCTCAACTGAACTTCGTTATATTCTTATATTACCTACGCCTTTATCTTTCTTCCTAACAACTATGTGTGTACCAAGTTCTATCCGGGTAATATAGTCGGACAAATTTTCGCACAAACATTTGTTTATAAAATCAATATGAAGTAGAAACTACATTTTCCTTTCTTTTTGGAAACTTCATCTAAGATTGGTGCAATGAAAGTTCTCAATTTTAATACAAGTGTTCTTCATCATTCATTTACTTAAATCATTCATTTACTTAAACCCCCCGTGTGTGTGTGTGTATATATATATATATATATATATATATATATATATATATATATAGGGGTATTTACTGGTTTGTCCCTCAAATCTTTAAATATTATGATTTTACCCCCCAAATCTTCATATTTATAATTTTGCCCCCCAAATCTCATAAGTTACAACAATTTTGCCCCCTTCTCTAACTTTCCCAAACACAGTTAATTTTTTGACCATTTTACCCCTCATTTACTCTTTTATTTTCCTCCTCTTCTTCTTCTCTCTTCCTCGTTTCTTCTTATTTTCTTCATTATTTCTCCTCTCTTCCTCCTCTCTTCTTCTTCTCTTTTCCTCCTTTCTTCTCATTTTCTTCATTTTTTTTTTTTACTCTTTCATGTTCATATTTTCCTCCTCTCTTCTTATTTTCTTCTCTTTTTTTACTTGAGATAATTGATTTGGTGAACTAGAGGAAAAATGCATGACATGAAAGAGTAAAAAAATGAAGAAAATGAGAAGAGAAGAGGAAAAGAGAAGGAGAAGAGAGGAGGAAGAGAGGAGGAATAATGAAGAAAATAAGAAGAAAGAAGGAAGAGAGAAGAAGAAGAGGAGGAAAATAAAAGAGGAAATAAGGGGTAAAATGGTCAAAAAATTAACTGTGTTTGGGAAAGTTAGAGAAGGGGGCAAAATTGTTGTAACTTATGAGATTTGAGGGGCAAAATTATAAATATGAAGATTTGGGGGGTAAAATCATAATATTTAAAGATTTGAGGGACAAACCAGTAAATACCCCATATATATATATATATATATGGAAACAGGAAAAACTATGTCATAGGAGGAGCTCCTTTTTATAATGCTTACGTGGACCAATATAATGTTTGCATGTGAATTGATTATATTGGTTATTTTAAAAAAAATCCTCCACCTTATGTTTTTTTTTTCAAAAAACTTCTCAAAATACAAATATCTATTGGTCCATCTAAACTTCAGTTTTATATATATATATATATTTCCGTGAAAGAATTACAACAAGGAAGAAAAGAACAAAAAGTAAAATAGAATCACAGTCAAATTCTGACTAGATGGCTCTTTGACCATTTTCATTCCTCTATTTTATTATATTCCCAAATTTTACATCAATTTAAATCCCTTCCCACTGCCTTCCTCTTGACTTATTCCGTAATTTACCATCAACAATGTGAACAAACGCTTTGCTTAATTGAACACAGAGCAATCCCGACGGATATTCCCACTGGACCCAGTCTTCACACCAATGCGGCCCATTTTGGTAATAGCAGCAATGAAAGCCTGGTTGAAGACCTGGGTGTTTTGGGCCCAGGCGTTGACCGTGGGCCTGGATCGGGCATCTGTGAAGAGAATCTGGTCCGAGGAGAAGAGGCCCATGCCCATTTGCAGGTTCCTGTAGTACTGGTTGTCGAAGGTCCGTGGTGTTTCCGGATCCATGAAGATGGCGATGTCCGGGGCCACATTTTTGGGGCACATCCCTTGGAGTTGGGCCGCGTAGGTCTTGTTGAGAGTCGGGTCGATCGGACTTCCGGGCCGGAAGTTGTAGATCCGGTTCGAAAATCGGTTGCAGTGAGAAAAGCCCAATGTGTGCGCAGCTGCAAGTTTTAGAAGCCCACGTAAGTTATTTCTATTTTTGGATAGCATTCCAAAAATATCACCTAGAATTTATTCTATAGTTATATATTTATTTTTATAATTGATGATGTAAATTATACCGAAAAAAATAGAAATAACATGTACTATATGAATATGTAGAGACGTAGACAACTCTTCATATTTTTATTAATATATTCAGAAAAATGCATGAAGCTGACTTATCAAATTAAGCTGATATTTTCCAAAATATCTTGTTTCATAGGTTGCTTCAACTTAAAATGAATGTAAATGCAAATGCAATATATGTGCTTATAGATATTACTTGCACGAATGTGACAGAATTCTAAGATCACATATCAAATGATAAAAATAATGACTGTTTTGATATGTGCGAATGCACCGGTCCTAAGATACTTAGTATTGCCTCCCCTTATCTTGGCTTGAGACAACTATGAAATAACGAAGGATAAGATAATAGGAGCAATAGTGGTAGATAGCAACGTTGGCACTTTCTTTATAATCTATATGCTTGTCGATCAATATTGACCTCTCTCATTTGATATTTTCCTACTTGTACTAGCATTTATAACAACATGACTTAAAATTATTGTCTAGTAAAAGGATGTGCATAAAAGTCGGCCATCACGTCGTTTTAGCAACTGAGAAAAACGATTGAAAGTGCCGAACCTTGTAGGGATCCAGAGTGCCGGCTTAAGTTGTCTAACCTCCACATGAAAATATATCGACAACAACCTCGAAACAACTACTATTATTCAAACAAAAGGCTACAAAATCAAAGAGAAATCGCCAAATTTGAACAAGTTAAGCTAGTGCAGGCTGTACGTCCCTATCTTTCCCCCTCTAGACTACTTCTCATGAGCCCCAGCTTGGTGTGAGCTGGCTTTCATTATGACCACATCAACATGTGAAACATGTACATCCATTATCAGAAGCCATGCGCTTGCTTGAGATCAGATTTCAGTGATTCCGAATGAGTATTAAATTGTAAAAGGTTAATTAAAGTAAGATTCATATAGTATTGAGAGTGTGTCACTTAATATTTTTAAAGTTTGAAACTCTCAAAAAAATTCCTGGACTGTTAATACTGTTAGTGAGGGTTAGTTATTTTCACTCTCCTTTTTTTTTTTTTTTACTAAAGTGCACTCTTGTCCCTCAAATTTATATTCTACTCTCATCTTTCTCTTTAACCAGCACACTCCTTCTCTCTCTTTCTCCTCTCTCTCTATCCCTCTCTCTCAGTCACTCAAGCTCCCTCTTTGACTAAGAGAGAGGAATAAAGAGAGAGTGATTGAGAGAGAGGAGAGAGAGAGAGGAAGTGTGCTGGTTAAAGGGAGGGATGAGAATAGAATAGGAATTTGAGCGATAAGAGTGCATTTTAGTAAAAAAAAAAAAGGAGAGTAAAAATAACTAATCCTCACTAACAGTATTAACAGTCCAGAGATTTTTTTGAGAGTTTCAAACTTTAAAAATGTTAAATTACACACTCTCAGTACTACATGGATCTGACAGTAATTAACTCAATTGTGAAACGTCATACATTCAAGTGGTCATACGTTCAAGTGCAGGCCACCATACCATCACGTAGTAGGAATGGTAATAGATTTATCAATGTGTCAATTTTTGTTCCGCCGTGTATAAAATTTTAAATTGAAAATAAAAATTTTATTTTTGTAATTCAAAATATTGTATAGGGAGAGCCAAAAATTAGTCTGTAGATGCATCTATTACCATTCTTATCACCAGGAATAAGGGTTTTATGGGGGCAAAATATTGCAGCCTATCACATGCAAAGGAGATGTTCAATAATCCTATGCTAGGGTGGGCAACCGCCACCTAGAGATGTTAATAGATATGTTTACGGGCTAATTTTTGACATGTCCAATTCAAAATATTTTGCATTAAAAATGATATTTTTTTCTTTTATATTATTTAAATTTTTGAATAGTATGGATAAAAAAATTGACATGTAAATCTGTCCCTTCCTGTCCGAAGATAACACTAAATCCTGATTTTTGTCATCTGATTATTATATATATATTTTTTCCAACTCTCTCTCTCTTTCTCTAGATCTCTTTTGATCTGCAGTTAAGTTCGATCTGTGAATAAATCCGCTCCACATGTTGGCTACATCTCTCTTAAGGGCAAACTTAATTAGCATGTGTTGTGTCCTAATTAATCATTATACAAGTCTAGTCCGTGACGGAATCTTACCGGACAGTGCCACCATGTCAGCCTGGGACAGCTTGTGCGACGAAAACATGGAGTTGAGCTGGTCCAGGTTGAACGAAGGCTGCGGCAGCTTCCCGTCAACGCTGGTCGCCGTCGAGCTCAGCCCGTCCAATCTCCCCAGCTCCACCGCATACGCCGGCCCACCAGCCTACACCACCAACAACAAACATTTAGCCATTTGTTCTGTTCAGCAGCAGCTAAATCTCTAGTAGGAAAACCATCATTAATCTTACCAATACTATAACATCTCTAGCGGCCATTGCTAGGATATCGGCACACGACACTTTGTTCCGGCACTGCGGCACCGCATCAACCGCAGCCTTCGCCTTGATCACCGTGTCGAACCCGTCTCCGGCCAGCGACAGGTTGTCCGAGTGGTCCTTCTCAGCCTTGTTGTTGGGGGTCGAAGCTACCATAATGGAAGCATCGCAACCCTATATAATACAGTTGCAACGGAATCAGTAGCCGCAAATAGGAAAAAGGAAAGATCGCAGTGACTAATTTTACCTGAACAAAGCAGTCATGGAGGAAGAGACGGAGAGTGCCGGGGATGGTGACGAAAGTCTGCTGCACTTTGGCAGCGACGGCTTGCCGAACAATGGATTCGACATTCGGACAGATGCTGGAGTAGTAGTTCTGCCGGAGTTGAGCGGAGCCCAGTTGAGAGAGCAGGCCAAGGCTCAATGTGGAGAGCAACAGAACCAAGCTCAAGTTTCTCATTATTGCTATATAGCTCAGAGAAAGAGAATATTGGTGCAGGAGAGTTTGGAGAGAACGTACTTTGGGGTAAGGTCTAATCCTGATGGGAGGAATGGTGGGGGTTTATATCAACGATGGTGATGTGGCGTGGTGGTGTATCCTAACAAAAGAAGAAGAAGAGAGCATGAACTACACTACTATTTGTGGGATCCCATATGAGAAATTCAAAATAAGCTCACCACTTGACTTAACTTAGTAAGCACATATTCTTAGTTAGCACACTCTCTCAATAAAAAAAAAGAGGATTTTTCTCAATGAGTATATATATATTTTTTTTCAAAATTACCCATCTTTTTCACCTCAAACCTCAAACGCATATTCTTTCCTTCCCCTATAGCCCATGTCCTCTTCCTCGAAACCCACCCTCTCTCACTTGCTGCCTACGCTAACCGAATATATTTTTTACTTTTACATTTTTTACTTTTAATGGTCGTAATTGTTTGCAGCAGAAATTTGCTTTCCTTCCGTTAAAAAAACTTGATTTACAACGAAAGTGAATAAGAAAAAAGAACAAACGAGAGGATTTATATCTTATCTCTCTCTTTTACAATAAAACGTGGGATCTAACTAATAGCTCCTTTTGACGATCTGACATTGATGATCTTCTCTCTTGAAGATGACGACCGACTTGATCTTGATCTTCTCTGGTCTTCACGAATTCAAGGCTTTCATGCGTAACTCGAATTCTCCAAAATGCCAAAAAAGATGATTGAAAAGATTGAAGATCTGATGATCTATTAAAGATTCATCATCTCTAAAGTCTCCTCAAAAAAGCTATTTATAGACTTTAGTGCGTATGAGAGTTTTCATAGGAATAAGAAAAGAAGATTTTTGTATTCATCAAGGATTCTAATTAAATATTTAATATTGATTTAAATCTCTTGATTTAAAATTCTGATTAGACTCAATTTGGGTATTGGATAAGCCCAAATCTCAATCACAATCAATTTAGGATTCTGATTGGACTCAATTTGGGTATTGGATAAACCCAAATCTCAATCACAATCAATTTGAAATTCTGATGAAATCTGCTCACGCGGAGTTAACGCGGAGCTAAATTCATCAGAACACGGAGCTATGGATTAGCTCCGCGTTTTTGCTCAAACGCGTTTTGCTCAAACGCGGAGCTATATATATATATATTACTTTTTTGAGAACCAAACATATTACCTGAAAACTCACATTCACGGGTAGAACTCAGCTATATAAGAATGTAATTTTTGGCTTGACATTGACACCTCCATTCCATCTGAAATCGACTTAATACCTCCATTTCCTCTGAAGCCAAGCATAATACCTCCATTTCATCTGAAACTGAACCTAATACCATTGCATCTGAAACTAGTCCTAACACCTCCATTTCATCTGAAACCGAGCCTATACCTTCATTGCATTTGAAACCGAACCTAATAACTCCATTCTATTAGAAACCGAACCTAATGACTCCATTCTATTTGAAATTGAGCTAGATCCTGAACTAGCTTTGCCAAAACACTTTGAATCTGTTGCCCTAGGTCATACTCAAACCTCCAATTGATATAAAGCTACATGTTTATTTAAGGATGAAGAGACCCTTAGAGAAGAGAGGACCACACACTTCCTGAGAAAAAACATGAATCTAATCCAGTCTAGATAGTCTAGGTAACGTTTCTCATGAAATACAGACTGATGTTACTACTAATAATGATCTTGACAGTCCTATTGCAATAAGGAAATGTATGAGATCATGTAATCAATATCCTATCTATAATTTTCTCTCTTATGATAGTCTATTGCCAGAATATTGGTCATTTATCACTAATCTATCAAATGTAGAAATATCACAGAGTATTCATGATGCTTTAAGGAAATTAGAATAGAGGACTTCCATTGAAAAAGAAATTAGTACTCTAAAAAAAAAATGACATTTGAGAACTTTCAGATTTACTAGAAGGGAAACAACAAGTGGGATGCAAGTGGATTTTTACTTTAATTATAATCTAGATGGGAGTATAAATCGATACAAAGTAAGGCTCATCGCTAAAGGTTTTACTTAGACGTGTTACATAGATTACTAAGAGACTTTTGCTTCTATTGCCAAGCTCAATACTATACGGATTTTACCATCTTTAGCAGCTAATCTAGATTGGCACCTTCATCATCAATTAGACGTCAAAAGTACTTTTCTTAATGGTGAATTGGAAGATGAATTGTACATGGAAATTCAACCTGATTTTGAGACAAAAAATAATGTTAACAAAGTCTGCAAGCTTTGAAAAGTATTTGTATCGTCTCAAGCAATCTCCTAGAGTCTAATTTGACAGGTTCACAAAAATAGTCAAGAAACACGAGTACTCTCAAGGGAAAGCCGATCATATCCTATTCACAAAATTCTCTTCTAAAGGGAAAATTTCTATTCTCATTGTCTATGTAGACGATATTACTTTGACAGGAGATTACACTAAAGGTGTAAGTTATTTAAAGGAATTTCTTGCAAAAGAATTTGACATAAAAAATCTAGGAACATTAAAATATTTCTAGGCATGGAGGTTGCAAGTTAGAAGAAAGATATTGGGGCTTCTTAATGTAGGACATCTTGGATCTACCAAAAAAACTGGAATATTAGGATGCAAGCTTGTAGATACTCCAATGGAATCAAATTATAAAATAGGGTTTGAAAAAGAAAACCCTCCGGTTGATACATGGAGATATCAGTGGCTTGTATAAAAGCTCGTCTATCTCTCTCACACAAGACTAGACATAGGTTTTCCGGTTAGTGTTGTGGCCCAATTCATGAACAAGCCCAATGAAGAACATCTAGAAGCAGTTTATCGGATTCTCTAATGCTTAAAAATAGCTCCTGATAAATGAATATTTTTTCAAAAGGGGACGCGCAAGGAAATTGAAGTCTACTCAGATGTAGATTGGGCATGATCTATTACAGACCGGAGATCAACCACTGGCTATTGCACCTATATATGGAAAATCTTGGTAACTTGGCAGAGTAAGAAGCAGTCTGTTATCATAAATAGTAGTGCAGAGGTAGAATTTATGAAATTAGCTCAAAGTAAATTGAAGGAATATGGCTGAAAAGATTGATTGATGAGTTAAAATCTCAACAACAGAGCCAATGAAGGTATTCTATGATAATTTGGCTGCAATCAGCATTGCTAAAAATCATGTTCATCATGATAGGACTATGCATATTGTGCTGGACCATATCTTTATCAAAGAAAAAGCTGAAGAAAGGATACTAAATTTCATTTATACTTCTACGCATCTTCAGATTGCTGATTTCCTAACGAAACTCTTCCGAGAACAAAATTTGAAGAATTTACTTCAAAATTGGGAACGATTGACATTCATTCCCTAGCTTGAGGGAGAATGTGGAATTCCAAATTTATTTCCTGATTTTTAGGAATTATTTTTTAATTTATGCTGATTTTTTACTTTACTTGTTTCCTTTTAAATAAATAGATTGTATCTCTCTATTTATTTCTACATATTTGTATTCTTTATTTTTGGGAATTGATTGTTATTAGAATTATGGAGATTCATTAACAGCATGTTGTCATATTCTCCTATATATATTCTAGTCTTTCCTTCAACAATAATATCATAAAGTACAAAACAATTTTGCTCAACTCTCATCATACTTTGGAGTTTTGGTACAGTGACAGGAGTTTCAATGCTATTCATCTAATATGTTAATAAATTATATAAAATTATCTCAGTTATGTCCGTTCTAATAAAATGTTTATCAGAACTATTTTAGGAGAATCTCCGCTTTCTAATTGCTTGAAAATAGACAATAATATAAGATAAAATGTCATATTTATAATTCAATAAAATCGAAATCGAATTGAGACAGCCTGATAATAGACTGATAATCCGAATACTATGGATGAATACAAAAATTTTTGTGCAAGCTAAAGACTTATATAATTTAGTTTGTGGTAACAAGCACCATGAGCAGGAATACTAGATCAAAGTCCAAAATCCAATTGTAGAAATTTGGAAATATTCAAAGAGCTAGCTAGCTTAGTTCGGTGACAAATGATATATTTAAAAGAAAGTACCAATAAGATATTGAGATAATATAAAGAGTTTAAATTTGTACAGAAATAGTGAGAATATGCACAAAAGTCAACAAGAGGCAGCTGTCTTGTCGTGGCTGGTGAAGCTAAGTTTAAATGGCGGGGGAGCTTCCGTAGAGCTTTCCAACTCATCACTTTTTTGAAGCCTTGACCGAGGATATGCAATAGCCGTCTGCATTCTGTTAATTATATTAGGGGTATTTACCGGTTTGTCCCTCAAATCTTTATATATTATGATTTTATCCTCTAAATCTTTATGTTTAGGATTTTGCCTCTCAAATCTCATAAGTTACAACAATTTAGTCCCTACTCTTACACAGTTAAATATTTGACAATTTTACCCCTTTTTTCCTCTTCTATTTTCCTCCTCTCTTCTTCTTCTCTCTTCCTCCTCTCTTCTCCTTTTCTTCATTATTTCTCCTTTCTTCTTTCTCCTCTCTTCTCCTCTCTTCCCTAATACAGTTAAATACTGAAAGAAGAGAGGAGAAAGAAGAGAGAAGAAATAATGAAGAAAAGGAGAGGAGAGGAGGAAGAGAGAAGAAGAAGAAGATATGAGGAAAATAGAAGAGGAAAAAAGGAGGTAAAATGGTCAAATATTTAACTGTGTTAGAGAGGATGACTAAATTGTTGTAACTTATGATATTTGGGGGGCAAAATCCTAAATATGAAGATTTGAGGAGCAAAATCATAATATATAAAAATATGAGGGACAAACCAGTAAATACCCCATTATATTAACAGAGATCACATATCATTCTATAAAGTACAATGTCACGGTATAACCTCACTCAGCCGCGCTGTAAAAGTAAGTTTACTCCTCTCGCCACTGGATCTCTGTCTCTCTCTCCAATCGGCTCTGTGTCAGGATCTGCATGGCCAGTTGTTGGCATTAGCGCGAGGGAGACCTCTCAACCTCATTTCGTCCGGTAGCTGGAGGCGCTTTCCGTCTATGAAGTAACATCAATAATATCGTCCAGATCATCTCTTACAATGATTTTGATCCTTAATTTGAATTCTGCTCACTTTCTAACTTTATTCCAAAAGGACATGGTGTGTGGGGATAATGTTTCTCATAGCCATCGGCTAAATATTATCGAGTCTATTTGCAAGTGATTTGAAAATTCTTTTACTTAGCCGCCCACGAAATTTAACGGGGATTCTAGCGGACACCGTCGTAGTTGTGGGGTGCCTTTTTGATGGACATCAAACTAATATCAAATTCTCAATCTTTGTAAATCTTATAATAATAACTTCACTTCTATCAAAATGCAAGTCAAATGAGTTTATCATGAATCATATAATTTTCTAATCATATTTGTAACATGGCATGACTTCCTGCGTCACATGATCGAGTTAAATAGTATATCTACTGGAATATTATTAATAGAGAGGAATAGGTACAAATTTATAATCTAGAGCTAGTTTATTCATTTGATTCCAAATTCAAATGACCTAGGGCTAAATGAAAGATGCTTAACAGTTGTTTTTGTGTAACGTGAATGAAGAAGTATATAATATATATATACTAGCTACTACACAATAAAATGATTAGGTAGTTAAGGATTGCTTGAAGTTGGCAAATATTCCACACGTCTATTTCTCGTCGAACGTCTCCTAGAAAGGATTGAAAGGAAAAGATGAACTAAAGTTAGTTAGCATAAATAATTTAGAATTTGAAATTTATGGAGTGGAAGTTTCATTTGGATGAGATTGTTTTCTCAGGAGTTTCCAAATTAAGGAGCACACCAATTTTCCTAATGAGCCCACTTTTCAGTGTTTTTTTTTTTTCGGATTTTAAACCCGAACAGTTATAAGGTGGGCTCATTAGGGAAAATGGTGTGCTCCTTGGGAAACTCCCATTTTCTCCCCTTAAATATGCATTCAAATTAATATAGTGAGCATGATTATTATTATTATTATTATTATTATTATTATTGGATGAAATTATAAAAATTGAGAAAATAAAAAATGGTGAAACTAAAGTAAGAGAGAGCCTCATGTTAGTAGTAAAATGAATTAATGACACAAATTAAGAACACATACTTCTGTTCAAGGAAATTGTAAGGAGATAAGCGTCCCAAATCAAAGTCTACTATATGTCCCTCCTATCAGAATTTCATATATGAGTATAGTTTCATATTGGACAAAACAATAGAAGCTCATAGATTTAGATAGAAACTTGAGGCATGACTTTAAATTGGTTTTCAGTTTTATATATCTAAAGTCAATCATGCTCCCAAAGGGAGCCTATGTTTCTACCTAACACTTCTATGGATTTGTTTGGTGTTGAAACTTTATCATTGCCTTTTTTGAGAGGTGATAGAGAGGCGTGGTTTGATAGTGGAAAGTTTTACGTTCAAGTCCATGATATACTTTTGACTATAGCGACTTTTCGTTCTTTTCACCAAAGCTACTACCAAGGCTCACCCAACTATAATAGTAAGATTTATTTATTCTTCTAGTTACTTAGATGTAAATCATTATCTACTTGATGGAACACAAAGTGTACAAGACTGGGTAATAAATGGATGATGAAGATAAACTAGCTAGTTTTGAATAGAGATGATAATGAATGCATCAATTTTTGGTTCATTATATATAAAATTTTCAATTTTTGGTTCATTCTATATAAAATTTTATATTAGGAAAAAAATAAAATTTTCATTCTTAATTCAAATATTTGTGTAGAACGGACCAAAAATTGATTCATATACGCATTCATTATCATTCATAGTTTTGAAATTATTATGTTGGTTCATGGAATGTTCTAACATTTTAAGTTCCAAGTCACTTTAATAATTGCATTCTTTAAATTTATTGAATGACCTCGTTATGCTACTCTCAAACGAGGAGGCTACTTCCCCACTAGCTCTGTTGGCCCCAGTTGACACTGCTACGGAGAAGGATCACTTGGCAAAAGAGGACAGGGGTGGTAATGGATGCATTAATGGGTCGAGTTGAGATCCGTCATATACAAAATTTTAAATTAAAAATAAAAATTTTATTTTTCTAATTTAAAATTTTGTATAATACGGACTAAAAATGAACCTATGAACGTATCCATTACCATTCTTAATTAGCCAGAGTGGAGCACATAATTTGAGTTACGTTCTTATAGCTAGTGATGATCATCATGGAAGAAAAAACATTCTTGTTTTTTTCACATTGTCCTCCGTTGACTTTATTTTAACTTGTATTTTAGACTTTGATAAAGTTTGCACTTTGAAATATTTTTTGGATCGCTTTCTTGTTAATGGTTTTATATGTAGAAGAATTACAAATATATTACAACCAAGTATTATGGATCGATAATGAATGGGTAATTTTTGATCCATATTTCGTTTTGTGTTCATTTGCCTCTTTCCCTTTTTCCATTTTATGTGATCACCTCGCTAATATCCAAATATCACTAGTAGTAAAATGCACGTGTGATCTACCACAAAATCAACATGAGCCTCAATTCATGCTTGTAAAATCATGTATAAAATTAAAAATATAAAATAAAAATCCAAACTCACCTGCCGTACTTGTGTAACATCATATAAGATGATTTCTATATTCATTTTAACCATTTCGCTTCATATTTCTCCATTTCCCTATCAAGAACTCGAATACTAGCTTTATTAATTAAGTTTCGCGTAATTAAGTTCCAAATTCAAAGATTGGAAGGGGATAGAAGATAAAGAGGACACTTGAGTTGGTGCATTTGAGGTTTTTTTCGTGCGTTCATTGAGAGAGAAAGGGGGAGGCCGTTCAGCGCGCGCGCACTTCCAATTGGTTTGACTGTGTTTGGGAGAGAAGGGGATAGGTGCGCCCCGAGAAGTAGATGAATAAGAGGGTATACTTGTCCATTTTTTTAAAAAAAATAAATAACAATTGTAATTAAAACCAAGTCGAGTGGGGAGTGCCCTGTGCTCTTAAAACAAATAGGCGTGCCTTTAGAATTTCCTTGAAATTTTGGCTTGTTGGGGGTCATGGGCCAGGGCCTTTCCTAAGACTCTCCCAAATGACTGTTCTGGGTTGGACATTCTCAGAGAAAAATTGAATATTTTTTTCCAGTCATTTGATCTAATCGTGCTAAGGCCTTTTTTGCCTAACAAGGATGAAGCAGCCCAGTCCGAAAACAAATCTAGAATGTAAAATGGAATTTCATTCTTAATTCAAAATTTTGAATAGGACGAATCAAAAAAGTGATCCATGAACATGCCTATTCTCCTCCCTATTTACATCCAGTAATGGGATTAACGAAACACATTAAAAGTATGTAATTAGAATGAAAAGGAAATTAAGCATTTTAACAACACGAGGGGAGATCAATCCACTGTGGCCATGAGTGCCACTGTGACAAATCACTGAAGAGCCTTATCTCTAGTAGCATCATCCCTAGCTGTGAATAGAGTTTCGTTAAAACCGAAATAATTGATTAAAACCAACCCAAATGAGCAAAACCAAACCGAACTAAACAAATTATTTAAAAATTATTTATGTACACACACATAGAGATTACTATATACGAACCGGCAGTTCAGCTATATTGTATGAGTCAGCGCCAAAAATATAATGATTCTTCTATTTTTTCTTCAAGTTATTTTTGAATTATGATATCTACCTCCTTAGTTATTTTATGAACAAATTTATAAGTTTTGAAGATTATTTGTTCTTTTATCAAGAGAATACAAAAAGTTGTATTCATCGAAAACTATTAATTTTGGGTCTACTTGATAGAAGATCAAATCAAAACTAAAATCCGAGAAATTGGGTATGAGCAAATCCAAGACGGTCAATATCATAATCCAAAAGAATTTTTTTTTTTAAGAAAATTCTTAGAGATGGGAGAAATGAACTGCAACTCAGGTAACTTACATGAGATGGCAGTTCATTTCCATTTTTCATATATATATATATATATATATGGATTACTATTGGTGAGCCACCAGCTCAGGAAAAGTTACTTGAGCTAGCAACAAAACTAAAATAATCTAATAATTTTTCTTCAATTTTTTTTACAATTACTATATCTACCTTATTAACTTTTTTTGGATTAAATTTAATAAACTTTGGAGTTCATTTACTGTTTCATCAAGTGCATACAAAATGTTGTATTCATTGAAAACTGTTAATTTTGTATTAACTTGATGGAGGACCAAATCAAAACTAAAATTCAAGAAATTGGGTATGAGCGAACCCTAGGGGGTTGAGATCATAATCCAATTTTTTTTTTTAAAAGATTATTGGAGACGGTGGAAATGAACTGTAGCTCAGTTAACTTGCGTGAGCTGTCAACTCATTTCAATTTTTCTCATATATAATAATAATAATAATAATAATAATAATAATAATAATAATAATAATTGAAAAGAGAAAGGTTTATGATGTCTTCCAATTGTGCTTATTTCTTAATTCTCTAAAAATATGGATCAATTAAACCTTTATTTTGAAGGGTTAACTCCTCTCAATCTGCTTATACATACTAATTTAGCCATTTGTTATTTTTTTATGTCTAGAGGTTAAGGCCACTTATTCCGTGTGTAAAAATAATTTCGGTAGTCAAATTTTTCTAGAGAAAGCATCTTGGCCCCTCTTTTTGTTTGACAATCGTTTTATTTGTGTCCCTACAAATATAATTTTTAATGTTGATTTCTGTTAAGAAGATAATTCCTTTTTATTTGTTTTCCTACAAAAGTTATCTCTTTTGTGGATTTTTTTTTTTTTTTTTTAAAAAGATCCTTTTTTATTTGTTTTCACAAAGAAAAAAAAATCATAATGTTCATCGAGTTTTTTTTAACATGATCACTCTTTTTATTGGTTGCCAACGAAAATCATCTCCACCTTTAATTTTAATTTAAGAAAAGAAAAAAAAATTACTTGAAACTTTGGCGAAGAATATGACCCAACTATGAGACTATCCGAACAGGTCTAAGGAACAATTTTTTGCCGTTCTATTCAAAATTTTGAATTAGAAAATGAAATCATTTTATAAATCAGAATTTCGAATAGGACAGACCCACTTGGACCCGTCCATTTTCATCCTATCTCGATGTCTTCCACTATCGGACTATCTATCTAACTAACAATAAGCCCGGCCTAAAATTTATCTTTAATCCAAAATGTTTTATGGGCTAAGATAATGAAAAGAAAACATTTTTCTTCTTAAACTCCGGATTAATTTTCTAAGTTGTTGAACAATATTAAATACTATTATGATTCTCAAGTGACCATGATTAACATTAGTGACGAAAGATTTAATTTTCTAAACAGAGTCCTGTCCTCATCCTTGGCATGAGATCAGATCAAAAAGAGGAGAGTGGGGGACAAGGACAAGATTAATCTAAGCACCCCTGTTGAAAATAATTAATAAATAAAATGGTTATATGAGATTGTTAGCAAGCAACTAGATTGATTATTGCCAAACTAAGCTTCGCTTTCACAATTACCGAGGTTTGAATAATTGAGAAGTTGCAATCTCTCAAGCTAAAGTGACGACAAACCGAGGTGATCATAGAGAAAGTAGCGTTAGGGACCAAATGAGCTATGATGTCAATTTTTTTTATTTTTTATTTTTTTATAAGATAAGACCTCAACGACTACAATCTTTAATTATGATATCATTTTTGCTCTTAATAAAACCGTTGATTCTTCTGTTATTATTGGATGCCTCTGAATGGTTTATTTTGAGATCAACCAATAGCTTTCTACGGTCACTTCCCTGGTTCAAGCCTAATGAAAGGGGAACAATACACAAAAATCCTAGGAAAATCTTGTATGTTCTTTTTGTGAAGTTAGTTCATATGTAAGTATAGTTTCACATCGAATAGGACAAAGAATGTCACATAGGACAAAGAAAATTTATGGGTTTAAATACAAATTAGGGCCTTGACCTAAAAAATCTTAAGCTTTTGGGTCAAACTAGTCTCAATTTTGTGTTTAGATCTATCATACTCTCCGTTGGACCCAACGTTCTCCCCAACAATTGGTATCAGAGCTCAGGTTTGGACCAAATTGTCGTCGAGTCAATGGGTCAAGTTATAGTCTAAGAGAGAGTGAAACTGATGTTTGAAGCCCGAATTGTTCGAGTTAACTTTGGATTTGATTTTCCACGTGTCGGCTCTCCACGTGGATGGTTGCCAAAGTTAAGTTGGTCGGGTTAATTTTGGATTTGGTTTCCCACGTGTCTGCCTCCACGTGGATGGTTGCCAAAGTTAAGTTGGTACACTCACAATGAAATGTGAGATTGTTAAGTTAGATCATATGTGAGTATAGTCCCACATCGGATAGGACAAAGAAAGTTTATGGGTTTAAATATAAAGTTGGGGCCTTGACTTAAAAAGGCTTAAGTTTTTGGGTCAAATTGGTTCTCAGTTTTGTGTTTAGGTCCATCATACTCCCCGTTGGACCCGACGTTCTCCCCAATACTTTTACTTCCCTTTCTTGTTTTTGCTATGTGCATGAGTTTCATGTACTCATCTCGCATCTCAACATTACTTATCTTATATTTGAAGCGCTTAGAGATTATTTGATAAGTCTAATTCTGAATTTTACTTATACTATAAAGACAATAGTATAATTATAAGAATTATCACATATTCTGATGGTTTTATTACAGCGTCAAGTTATAACATATAATTCAAAATATTTTAATGAAAGGAATGGTGTTACTATCCAAATAATACCATGTTCTGATGGTTTTATTGACATATATAGTCATAGCATCTAGGTGAAAACTTATCAAAATAAAAGAAATAGCATTACTATCAGATTTTACTAATATATAAGGTTATAACAATAAATTTTCTAAGTATCCTCACTTTCTAAGTGCACCTCCAAAGAATTAAAAAATTGGATTAGAGCGCTTTCATCAAATGGAATTTTTTTTCTCTCCAAAATATCGCTTTTCCATAAACCAATCAATAGAATTCTCTCTTCTAATAATTTTTTTTTAAAATCCTTTTCAAATCCATGACCAAATACGTGAACCAATCAGCCTCTTAAAGATAACCTTAATTAATTCTTGAATTTGGATTAGATATCATGATTAGCAATTGACTAATTGAAGTTATAATTAGGAAAAAAAAAAAACAAAAACCCATGCTTTTCCTCCTCATGAGGAAAGGGAGTGGGGATTCCTTTCCTCTATGCACGCACCCCAATTTGTAATTACTTGTTTTCAATTGGTTCTTAGCATCATCTCATAGATTGGTAGTTAATTAGTCCTAATCAATCATCATACGTAGCTTTGACTACAAGTTTGTTTATACTTATTCCTAAGCTTCTATAGCTTACGAAGTTCTAAATTGACCCGTGATTAATTAATTAGAATTTGCATAGGAAATTGGCATATTTATTTTGTGTGGACAAAGACAAGAGTAGAAATATCTAATTACTTGTTTCTCAAATAATTGAGAGTTCTATTACCAAAAGACCAAATAAAGAAAGAAGGCGATCGATATTAATATTAATATAAACTCACCCACTTTCACGATAAAGAATAGAAAACAATTTGATAGAGAATTTTCTTGTAATCAATTTTGGAGGAGAAGATGGTTCGATTTATAATATTTTAATAACGATTGAAATAGGTGTTAAAGTTTCCTTTAGATTCCAATCTTGAGATATTTGGACTGAGGGAGATTCTTCAACTATTATTGATTGGTTGAAGATTTGCCTAACCATCTTGCTCATATGCTTGATTGGTGATATTGAGAGTTGGACCGGTAATAATGTTAATTTACATCACTTATTTTAACCATTATTTTGAAGAGATTCTCTGGCTCGATGCTAATAAGAATATCTGTTGATCTATAAATTAACCGGTCTACTTTGATAAGACCCCCAAGAGAAAGCCCAAAGTTGATAGGCCCAGCTCGAAAGAAGGCCAATTTCACAATTGCTAGATCCATATTTTCCTCTATGGAATTTAGATCTAGACTTAAATTTCTTATCTCTAACCGATATATAGAATCCTTGATCCAGTCAAACTGTTATCAAATTGTCATGGATAAGAAGATCAAGTCTCTTAAGAAAATTGAATCTATCTACAATAAAGAAACTAATGAATTCAGAATCAACTAACATCTCCATTCTTCCATGAACCCTCTACTATAAATACCTCCACCATCTATAGGAAAAGTGGACAATTATCTCTACCCAAGAAAAATCGGTGACTTGTAATCTTGAGACCATTGAGAGATTACAACTCTTATTCTCTAGTAAATCTAATGTCGAACGGCTAATTTACCGTTAAGGATGTAGGCCTAAGATTCATCCAGTCGAATCTTGTAAAAACTTTGCATAAATGTCTATATTTTGTGGCCTTTTATTATCTCATAATCTCTCCATATGTTACTCATACAAATTAAACAATGTTGGAGGCTAGCTCTTGAATTCCATCTTAACTCAATATATGTCCCAATCCCAATTATCTGTTTGACACTTAGGCTATCTTAACAAACCTAGTCGATTAATTTTTGGTTCAAACAATTGGCATTAGTCGATTTATGAAAAACTTCAATTAATTACAAATTATGGCCAATACATAATTTAAATGCCAATCAAGCTAGCAAGTTCCTCCTCTAGAGGACGATAGAGTGGCCGTTAACACATCATACGAATCTAAAGATCCAAATGCTCTGGTCACCCTCATTGAATTTTGAAAACTCGCCAAGTAAATCACTATTCTCATATGAGACATGACAAATCCCTTGATGACTCAAATCAATATAGAAGGAGCACTAGCCCCACTACACAAGGGGGTATGACCAAGTCTTTCAGAGACAAGGCAATCTTAGAGGTTTGCCACCACCAAAAAGGGCCAAATTGTGCTTGGATCACCCAAATGACATCGAGATAATAGAGATGATGGATTGACCTTGGTCCTTTAAAAGAAAGCCCATGAGTATTCGAACTCCGAGTTTGATGATCATGAGTCACTCTCCCAAACCTCACTACAAAAAGAGTTCAAATGTTAACTCCTAAATCTGGGCAAAAGGTATGACAACATGTTGGATTTGTTTGACAATGTCGCCAATTACCAAGCTGCAATATATCTTCAAGGGATAAGCAATAATATCTTATGCAGAGCCTTCACTATGACAGTAGAGAAAGAGGCAATAAACTGGTACAACAATCTCCCCTCACGATCCATCCACTCCTTCCACCAACTACACCGCGAATTCTCTTAGCAATTTGCTGCAAGCAAAAAATCAAAGAAAAGTGTTGCTTTCCTTCTCTAAGTAGAATAAATACCTAGTGACTGCTTCACGACTTCCTAAAGTGAGTCAATGAAGTAAAACTCCAAATGGAAGACTGCTCTCCTAATATAGTTCTAGCCCACTTATTAGTGGGATTATTGGGATTTGACACTCAATCGAAAAACAGAAGCCCATACCACATCCTAACTCCTTGAACAATTTGATAAATATATCGAGTAAGAGGAGTGCAAGATGGCCTTTAAAGACCAAGATTCTCATAGGACAAAAAAGTTAAACTAATAAAAAAATCCGAAGAGCACGAAGAAGATGGAATCCTCCAAAGCACCATGGCGACTCTTGCTAGGAAGATATTAACGAATAAAATATGATTTACTATTACATTGTTCTTGTGTAGGATGATTATATTTAGCAAACACACACTTTCTTCAGTAATATGCCCACAAGCCTCTCTGTCACACTGGCATAGTGACAAGAATTCTCTTAACGAGTCGCCCGGGTTGCTCGATTAGCAAGAAGTAAATCCTCTCCTTTCTTGAGCAATGGAGGATACATGCAGGGAAGATTAGCAGGCAATTATTGATGAAAAGGACTACTTGACCAACTTTGCTCATCCTAAATCGAATGATTGACAACTCTGCATGAGTTGTGTCGCATGGAGAAACTCCGGTTCTCTTCCATCTTGATAACCTACTACTCTGAGTTGCATGACACAGGTATTTGCATAAAGCGCTAGGAGTTCTCTTATACAAATCTTGACTCTATAATGTAAGCTCGCCATCTCTTCAAGTTGATCTGTGCACGTTATTCTCCAAAGGATGAGAAACATATTTCTAGATGTGAAGATAGAGAGTACAAGGAAACTGTCTTTGGATGCTGAGACATGGGATTCAAAATTCGGCTACGCTACATGAAAAGGCCATTAGCAGCTTTGTGCCTTTATTTTACTTTGGCTTTCAATAAAATACTCAGCTCCATGTTCTTATTATATTTTGGCATTATGCCTATGGATGGCAAGTGGGTCGAGCGGTCTGCCAGCATGCCCATCTCGATACGTTCGGAGCACGTGGCCCAGCAGAGCGGCATGGCTTGAGCGTGCCCAAGCCATGTCGCTCGGGCTTGTGACCTGGCTGTGCATGCGCGTGCCAAGCCATGCTTGACACGTGTCGAGCACAGCTCAACACACACAGCCTAGCAATCGTTGTTAGAGCCGTTGCTAGTCAAGTACGGGTAGTTTTTTGTAATTTTTTTTTACAGAAAGCCCCCGTAATGACTATAAGCTAGCGGGGTTTTCTGTGAAAAAAAAAAAGTTACAAAAAATATCTCCAACCGTCAAAATGGCTATTGGAGGGTTTGCAATTTCTTTTGCAAAAAACTTCTTCCCATCTATAAATAACTTCTCATTCATCCAAATCCATTTTTCCACACAACACACAATCAATTTACAAATCTCTTCATCTCTTTAATCTCTTCAAATTTCTAAATTAATGAGAATCTATATTCTACAATTCTCACTCTCTCAAAGGTAAAGCCAAGCACTCATTATTCATCAAGATTCACGCTCTTCCTCTCTCGAATTAGAAGAAGAAAAAAGCTTCATCCCTCAACGAACAAGCACACTTGGACTTCCCTCCTTTCTCTTTACAAGTAAATCTCAACTATTAAGCTTTATTTTTGGTTTGTAGTGTTGAGATACACATTTATTTTTTATTAGCAGGATTTAATTCGTATTTTTTACAAGATTTTTTTACTGTGAATCTATACCTGTCCGGCGCTTCTTCTTCTCAACCGCGGGTAGTTTTTTCTCTTTTTTTTTTAACAACAGAAGAATATCGTTTTACGCATGAACCATTAGAACAAGTACAACAAGTTTTATTTGTTAGATCACACGAACACATTGCATCATCTAATTTGCTACTAGAAGAACCCAATGAATCTACACTTTTCAACCCTTCTACAGGTGTAACCATCTCTACTAGAGTTTTCAAATCCGATATTTGGAATCATTTTGAAAAATATATAGAGGATGATGTAAGCTAGGTGGAAGTATTGCCAAAAATTATATTCTTTCCCTCAGGCCCGGTCCTAACGTTTTAGAGGCCCGGGGCGAAATGAGAAAGGGGTCCTAACAAGTCTTATTAAAATTTTAAATAAATATTTTCATTACCAAAATTAAAATTTAGTACATAGTTTTGCCATTACAAAAACTAATCATAATTCATAAAAAGCATTCCTTCGGGCATTTCTAGATGCAAAATCCTCAATAATAGTATCAAGATCAATATTGTCTAACATTTCCTTCTCAATACATAAAATCGCCAAACCATTCAACCTTTCTTGTGACATTGATGACCTCAAATAGGTTTTCAGCAATTTAAACTTTGAAAAACTTCTCTCTGCTGATGCAACAGTCACAGGTACTGTCAATAAGATTCGATAAACAATGGAAACATTAGGATAGCAATCTGCAATTTTGACATACTCAAGAATTTCAACTGATGACATTGACATATTTGGCAGAGTCATCTTCAACACTTTTAGTTCAGAAAAAAAATCATCTAAATCCACATCCGACACATTGTTATGAGAAAAGGTATTGGTAAAATTAATACAACACTCTCTTAATTCATTATCATCCAATGACTTCAACTTTTTTGAATTGCAGCTTTTTACTCACCATGTTAATTGCAAATAGAATATCATACCAAATAACCATACCAAGTAAAAACTTAAAACACTCAAGTGCACTAACCAAATTTTCTGCATCACTCTTTGACTTTGCATCATCACAAGATTTTGATAACTCTGACAAAACCAACCTTATTTGAGGAGCTTGAAATCTAATAACTTTGACACTTTTTATTCGACTCTCCAAACGAGTATTGGACAAAGATTTCATAGTTATGTTTGAAACATTATCAAGTAAAACCTTCCATCTTTTAGGAGAGCTAGAAAATAAAGTATATATGCGTTGAACAATCCCAAAAAATGAAACAGTTTTAACACAAGAGTGTGCCATATCACTAAGAGTAAGATTAAGACTATGACAAGCACATGGCATATATAACGCTCTCGGAGTTGCTAATGCAGTTTTATTATTATTAGATTTAAATAACTTACAACAAAAACAATATACTTTATCCACATGTTTAGAATAAACCAACCATTTTCGATCACTAGTCTCTCTATTACTTAACTTCCTAGTATGATAACTATATGAAAAATGCCTAGATGTGTTATTTAAAGGAAATATAAGATTCAATTATCTAATAGGCCATTTTTTAACTAAAATGTCTCTTGATTTATTATCAAGATTATCCCAATTTTTAGGATCATAAATATCAAAAGAATGGGTTGGTTGTTCATCAACTATTACATTTTCAATAATAGATTCATTTGGTACATCATTATGCTCACTCAAATTATCAATATCCACATTATTTTGATTTTGTTCATTTACATTTTCATTTGAATTTTCAACATTATCATCACTTAATCCATCCAAATTTTCATTAGAGGAACTTGCTATTTTAACAAATTTATTCATAGCTCCCCTTTGTGATTGTATTAACTGCTCTATTTGTTTTCTTTTTTTTCTTTTTTCACTCCCAGACAAATGTTTTTGAGAAAACATTTTTTTGAGAAAAAATATAACAAAATTATATAAGAAAAAAGAACAAAAGCACCTTGAAAAGAACCAAGTAGCAGAATGCCAGAATAGCTGGGAGCCAACACATTCGACAACCTAATAACAAGAAATATTTATAGAGATAAAGAGAGGGAGAGAGGAGGAGATATTGGTTTAGTGTGGTTTTTGTTTTGGAATGGAGTCTACTATTGAATTAAAAACAAGCCATTTGAAGAAATAAATTAAAATTAAAAAAAAAAACTAGCCGTTGAAAATTACTGTACATGTGTACAGTGTACCTTGGGCCAATGGGCCCCTTTAGATTGTGGGCCCTGGGCAGGTGCACAGCCTGCACCTGCCCAGGGCCGGCCCTGCTTTCTCTAATGGAAGTGAGGCATATAGAGAAAGCACGCTCACCAAATGAGCCACAACAAATACAATTAAACACATTCGATGGTACTTTAGGAATATTTACATAGATAAACTTGTTATAGATTACAGCCAAATCTTTTTATTTCTACATTTCAACTAATATCTTTGTATTGGAGGTTTTTAATATCTAGGGTTTTTTTTTTTTTTTTTTTTTTTTAAGCCATTGAGCCAAGCAAAAGGCCCTCCATGTTTGATGAATAGGCAATTACAGAACAAGTCATAGGCTTGTTGCTGGTCAATGAAATTTTTGGATTGTAGTTTACAAACAAACAATCTGACAAGCACCCTTATGGACACCATAAGAAATAATAAGATTAAGCTTAATTTTCGATTACATCAGCGACTATTTTGGCAGAAGCATAGATGCTCATCAACTAAGATTCAATCATCATATGGTATTATTATTATTATTAGATCGTTTATCACTTCTTTTTCATTTTCACAATTTGGTCTATTTGAGGCAAATCGCTTTCATAATTGTCATTGTCAGTTAAAATGAAGGAAAGACTCAAACTTTTCACTTACAATAAAAGATAGTATCTATAATAAAAGGTAACTTCTAACTCTTGTCAGTATCATACTTGACAATAGTCATAAGAATGAACAGCAAACTACTTACCAAGTACCAATCAACTAGTCTCATATAGAAGTACTCCACTCCTATCACCAAATCTACCGCTTCATCAAACATTATTTTAATTCTAGTACATGAACAACTTAAATAGATATATATACACAAATACTATACTCATCTGGACCAGCTGGATCTGCACGCACTCGTTCAGCAGGAAGGAGAGGATCCTGAAAAAGCTAGTATTGAGGGAGCAGGTATTGACGGAGCTACGCTTGCTACTTGATCGGTCCGTATTACACCAATTTGAAGTAGGATTGAGATTGTTTAGTGTCTGTATGATTAGTTGTAGACGAAGGAAGATACACTAGTCGTATTTGTATTTGTTTTGTTCTTCCCATAGGAGGATGCGCTAGTAGTATTTGCAATTATTTTGTATTTTGTATTTGTCCTTCCAGTAAAAAGGACAGTATAGATTTATTACATGATATATATGAACTAACATATTTCATTAAATCCTGATTTATAAAACACAAGGACAGAGTTATCCATCATCTTAGTAAAAAAAAAATATATGGGCCAAATGGTAATGATAATAGATTTTCCCATGTCAAGCATGTGACATTAGCTGTCTACATGATGACTCTCTATCTCAACTTAGTGGTCTATAATTTTCTCAATTACATAATAAATGTTATTTATTTAGTAATTAGCATTATCATTATAAGTGGGTTGTCTTATTAAGTAGTGTCCTTTTGTTGGCACTCTTTGGGAGCATCTTTCCCCTCACTGGAGGAGACTGGGGACTTTTTTTTTTTTGGCATGCTACTAAAATATTTGGTGAAAAGAGAATCTTTAAGGATCAAAGCCTTTACAAACTAAGAATATGTGATTGTTGTTTTATAAAATGGAGCTTATGGCCTCTATCTCTCTTTAGGTTGTCTCTATGAGAAGAGAAAGAAATGGTGATTGATGCTTATCTGAGCTGAGATCTCTTGTGTCTAGCATCTACTCAAGTTCCCTATTCTGAGACAATTGCAAAGGTGAGAGGTTATTCTACTTTCTCGAATATTTTCAGTTTATGCATCCCTCCATGACTTTTGCGAGGAAATATTTGGAGTTGTATATACATATCTCTAGTTATAGTTTTCTTTTGTGAATACTTTTTCCCTTTTTTTTTTTTAAAGAATATTTCGTTCTATATCTTCATAGTATTGTCACTTATTCTGTTGTTTTGTAGAACAAAGGCATGCCAATGGCTTCTTGGTTTTGTTTAAGATATCTTTGTTCTTGGAATAGTGCTTCTCTGCAATTTGAAGAGATGATTAATAAAATTTTAATGAAAGAGATTGTTTTGGTTGAAACTTCATTATTCAATGGTCCTTTGCTATTGTTGTATGGACTGTAATTCAAGTGAATTAGTTATTTTTCTTTTTCTTTTTCCTGGTTTTATATTGCTTAGTTTTGGGATAATTCCTTGATGGAAAAATGTGTCTCTACTGTTTGAAAAGATAGTCATCTATATGTTCAGTGATGAAATAATTCCATCATATAGGTTACTACCACTTATATACGTTATGATGCTAACATTTTCTTGAAAAGAAATTACAATTGGTCATTTTGAAATCGTTGACCTGAAAAGTTATGGCTAGAATTGAGAGAAATTGAGCATCCATTTTGGACCGAAACTTAGGCTTTACGTTGTTGTATTGATATATATATATATATATTTTTAAATTCTCATCAAATACGCCGATGAGATTTGAATTTTAGTTGTTCTAATACCATTTAGCAATTCTTGCCACCAAAACTCTCAAATGATGGTAAGAATTGGGAAAAATAATTTTGTATTCTAATAATAAAAAGTTTTACAAATTTTCGATTCTGACCCATCAAAACTTACAGGTTCTAAATTATCATCACTAATTAAAGCTACATCAATGCAAGGAGAAGTCTCAAAAGCGATGGGGAGACTTGACAAACAATACGACAAAGCAAGCATGAAGAAAGCTATTCTAAAGCAAGAAGAGACCTTCAGACAACAAGTAAACCTGTTCCATTTCTTTTACATACGACTATGACTTCAGAAGTGTCTAAACATTCAATTGTTCTACTCTAGGTTCATGAGCTCCACCAATTGTATAGAACTCAGAAGCAATTAATGAGAGAGATGAAAAATACGAGACCCCATAAACAAAAATGCGACCATTCAGATAAAGAAACAAGTCCTCAAGAACTGCAAGAAGAAGAGTATACCAGAAATGCTGATGTAGATGAAAGTGAAATAGAGCTCACGCTCGCCATAGGGCACAGCCGCAGGAAGAGAGAAGAAGCATCTCATACTTGGGGCTCGGGAACAAGCTTTTCTTCTTCTTCATCTCAGTTTCACGCAGTCAAAAGTGATGGTGAGTTTGATATTGAACAGAGAAAGAGGAGGGAGAGGGTTTTTGATCAGTTTCCTTGGAGCTTACCATGTTTGAGCTTGAAGATAAATTAATGGTCTTGTTGGCTTTCGTAGGAATAGTTCATAATTACATTTTCGGCCAGGGGGCACTTTAGGCTCTTCAGCATACATCCACAAGGCTAGTCTGTGCATCTACTGTAGTGTAGAGAATTTAAAATTGATGCTTGAGCTGGAAAAAATCCAATGTTTTTCTTTTTCCTTCTAATTGTGGCTTGAAAGCCCAATGAGAGAGAGAAAACTGGAAAATACACCAGAGCGATGGTAACAAAACATGTCCAGTTACACAAATATAATCACGAGGGCAGTTGCACAAGCAATTAGCAGCAGCTACTAACATATACTAATTTGTAACTATATGTAGCAGTATCGAGAGCAACTGCAACACTGGGAACAAGCCCACATTCTCATTAGTTCAAATCTCAATCCATACAACACATTATGCATGAACACCAAGTCTCCACAAGATCAATTAAGACTGCATCCTTCTCATGATGCAGCTAAATGTGCCTGTATTGGGGCTTAATAGGATTTCTATAATAGTGATGCTAGTTTTTGAGGTGGGGGAAGCATTGATAGACATCAGATTTCGGGTGCTTTGCTTCCGCATGCTCCCTGCACTTCACTTCTGATGTTGTACAGATAAATGTCTGCATGCATACCTTGCACTGTGTTCAAAATAAAAAAGAGGGAGAACGTAAATGATCGATGCAAAAGGTTTGACAAGGTTAACCAAAGAAGAAGATTCAGGAAAAATAACACAGTGCACCAGCAAAAGAATCAAAAAATACAATGTGATCCTAGTTACTATCCCCGTAATCAAGAAGATCCAGTACAAATTAGCCCTCCACCCATGGAGTATCAGATTAGAATGCAAAAGCCACGATCAAAGGAAGGCACAAAACACTATCAAATTGAGTCACTACAAAACAACAGTTATAAACACTGGTATAAAATAAAACAACAGTACCTATAATATGAATAGAGAGACCATCAGCAAATGAAACATCAAAACAAAAAGGCCGTTAACTTCTTGAACATATGTAATAACCCTTAATTTTCTTTAGACATAAATAAATAAATAAACAAACAAAATAATAAATATGAACTTTCACTTTTTATAAGCTCCAAAATTTTTAATCTTCTCTAACTCCTAAACTTTTCAACTTCCCAAGCTTCCCAACTCTTCACATTCTCAATTAATTCAACAATGAAACTTCATCTTTAATTCGAAAATTAAACTCCCGAAATTAAATCAAAACCCTTCACATTCTAAACCTCCAATTTGAAACATATATAAAGTCATATTTCTAACATATTTCACACAAGAGACCTTCCTTTAAAATTTTCCCTCCCTCCAAAATTCTCTCTTCTTCTCATCTTACCGAAGCCACTTTCAGTACCGCCAAAACCATCATAGAAGCCACTGCCAGAGCTGCCACCTCACTGAAGAGAAATACATTCTTCCTCATCTTTCTACAATTTTGATACCCACCCTTCTGTCAAAAGGTTAGAAATAAGTACTCTTTATTTAATTGGGTTTATTATTTTGTTGATTCTAGGACTAACTTCCCCACTATTCAAAAACTTTAGTTACTTAAAAATAACATCCACTATCTTATATACCAAATAAAATAAATCCATACCCATTAGTAGATTTCAGACTTATTAAGACTATTTAGCCTTACAATCAATTTTTAAGTATCCTAAAAATACTAAAAAAACTTTAAAAACCATCTAAATTTATATTTAATCTATTTTTGATATTCTTAGAATATTTTTAATATGTAGATTGCTTCGTTAATCGACATCAGGAAACGAAATCCATGTGACTTCTCTTCGGACTTACTTAACATGCTAGTTTTTTTTAGAAATATCATTTCAATTATATGGTCTAATTTGTAAACAATAAATTTATTATTATAAGTGCAATCATTGACATTCCTATTATTTCTTTATGTTGTTAAAAATTAAATAAATACTTGTTAAATTACATAATATAGTTAGATTTTTAATATTTAATAAATCACGAAAAAAGGTACAATCATGGAAAAAATACTATTTGTGATATCATTTTGTTTCGGTATCTAGAAAAGTTATCTTGTATACTGGTTCTCTAAATAAAGAATGCCGATATCTTTATGATATCTAAAATCAGTAAATCTTTGATATGGCTAATTGTAATTTAATAAATAAAGTATAAACTGAACAAACTCTATAAATCATGTCGTTAACAAAATAATAAAATCCAATTAAAATATTGTATCTAATATAATCGATATACAAGTTATGAACAAAGTTGAAAATAACACGTTATGAAACCCGTTATGTTGCGTTATGAAACCTAACAGAAAGCCAACGTTAGTTAACAGTCGAAAATAAGTCAAAAATAACTCAATGCACCGTAATAGTGCGTTTTTTTATGTTATTTTATGTTCTTTTCCGTTACGTTACGTTAAATTACGTTATGTTACGTTATTTACAATAATTTTTAAATTGTTTTTATATTGATTTCGATTATTTATTTTGATTGTTATCGAATTGTTGTAGATTTTTTTTACTTAACGGCTTATTATTTGCTTATTTGATTTCTTATTGCATTGTTAACTTGTACATCCTTATTTACTTATTATAATTTCTGAATTTTTTTTATAATTCTTTTTAAATAATGAAATTTCTTACTTGCTGATTAAATTGAATTCTCAGCTAATCTAAAATAAACATTTAAAAATAACATAATTGATCATTACAAAATATAAATTTTAATATTGATAATAATTGAAAATAAATTTGAAATCTTGTTTTCTTATTTAGATGATGATTGAAATTATGGGTGTGAATGTAATTTAAATTATGAAGATAAATTTGAGAATTACTGTGAAACTTGTTAAAAATTTAGAATTAATACTGGGATATAATTTATATTTTCATTTAGAATTTTTAATTCAATTTTAAATTTATAAAATTTATTTTATATAGTTTTATATTTATTTTTATTAAATAAATAGAAAATCGCATAAGCTACGTTATGCATTACGCTATATGCTATATAACCTAACAGAGACAAAACGTTACGTTACCGTTATCGTTATTTTAAACATTGGTTATGAAAACCAGAATTTAGAATTACATGGACTATATTTAAATAACACTGGGTTAAGGAGAAACTGAATGATGGAAATATACTATGTTTCGACTGTAAACTTGTTAAGTTGTACAACTGAATATTTCGCACACTATAGGTGCGTGGTGATTTGCTGGACACTTGATTATTCCTGTTTACCTGATGGCATGTCCAACTCAGTACCGGACAATCATGTGATCATCTCGTAGGTCTGTATAAAAAACAATCGAAACAGTAGTATTCCATCAGTTTTTCCAATTACATGACATACTACAAAAATACACTATTGTTATAAATCTAATTGCACTAGATGACATTAGACTTAATCAGTGTTCTAAATATCGGATACCGGTCTCGTACCGGTCAGCCAAATTACATACCGGTTACCGGATACCGGGTGGGATATCGCGATATGACCCTAAATACCGGAGTGTCATATCGGTGTCATACCAGTTAAAGAATAATCATATAATTGGCTATATAGAACATAATAAAACGCATAAAATGAGTTTATAGCACTTACATTGGCTTATTTACATTCAACTTACGAATTTGCAGATATCGTTTAGAACGTTCGCATATGCACAGAGACAGAGCGAAATACAATCATAAAATAAAGAAAAATAAGTTTTCAAGATAAAAGAAAAGTGTTTCTGCAATACATAAGTGATATAATTTATAAAATTACAACATTGTCCTTTAAATGAGTTTATTTGAAACATGCTAGAAACTTTAAATATCAGTCTTTACAACATATTTTCTAGCTAGATTCAGAGTCGACTGGTTCATTTGTTGGCATGCCTTCCTCATCATCTGATGACGAATCTGATGATGATGTGTCAACTTCTTCCTCATCGTCATCATCTGATGCGTGCCGCTGCTTAGACTTTGAAGATGATGGTGCTTTTCCCTTTGAAGTTTTACTACTCTTCGACTTAGATGCCTTAACTCTTCCACTCTTTCTCTTCTTCGGATTAGCACCCATAGCAATTGACACCTGTCGAAAAGTCAGTTGTTCTCCAGGAAAGACTTCATCATCACTAGTCTCATAAGAATCGCCATTCTTTTTCTTAGGCATGAACCACTCGGTGACCTTTTCCTCTTCATTGTATGCTACTAGTGGATCTCTGTTTGGGATTGAAAGTTTGCTCTTGAGCCTTGCATTGAATTTGACAAAAACTAAGTCATGCAATTTCTTCGAACTTAGCCTATTTCTTTTCTTCGTATGCACCTAAATAAAAGATATACACATGAAGTTCGTTTAAAACATATATATTTGGGAGAAAGAAATATTTAATTAAAAAAGTTAAAATTGTAATACCATCTCAAATGTGCTCCAGTTCCGTTCACAACCCGAAGAACTGGTTGTCAGGCTCAAAATCCTCATTGCCATCATCCTCAATTCGGGAGCATCTGTCCCGTAGAATTGCCACCATTGAGCTAGCAATGAATATTTATAAATAGTTATTAGCTATTCAATAGTTTCTTTAATGAAAAATAGATTTAACTTTGCATTTCTTATAGTGAAATGCATACCTGGATTAATGATTCTCTTTACTGCTGCCCTTGCAAAAGACATTCCAAATGATCCATTTTGATTTTGATAGATCGGGAGCTGCTGTGCAATCTTATCAAGTCTATCATTATCATTTGGATAGAATTTGTGCATCACTTCAACGAAGCCCGACATGAACGACCCATCAGCATCAATCTCAGGCTGCTTCTCATAGTAATACAGAGGGTTCAAGAAATATCCAGCTCTATGCAGAGGACCCTTCAGTTTTTCCTCCCATCTCTTATCAATAATCTTCCATATTGGAAGATATTTCTTCTCTTCACCCCCTAGAGCATCTCTTATCTCCTCTTTGGCAGTCTCTAGGTCACCATACAGAAAGCCCATTGAAGGGACTTTGTCCCCATCAACTCTACGCAAAACTTTCACTAGTGGAGTAAATACTCTTAGAGCAAAATTTGTGTTGTCCCAAAATTTGTTGCTGGCAATTATTTCTGCAACCTAAACATTCATAAAAAGATGTATTTTTAATTTGTCAATAACATATAATTTAAAAATATAAAATAAAAATTTATATTAATTGAAATAAATACCTTCTTGCCTGCATCTGTTCTGGACAGAGTGCAATCCATCCAGTCATCAGAAATAAACATATGTTGCAGCTCCTTCTCTCTGATTGATGATAAAGAGAGAAATGTCGTGGCAAACCTAGTTGTGCCTGGCCTTATTAGCTCTCCACCAATCGCCTTCCTCATTATATCTAAAGATTTGGTGTGACTGTATATGTACACGGAGACTGATCTCCCCATCATAATTGCACTTCGGATATGTTTAATTTTTCCAATATCCGCAAGCATCAGATTAACTGTATGTGCTGCACAAGGTGTCCAAAATATATTTGGATGCGTCAGAGCCAATGTATTTGCTGCAGCCATATTGTTCAAGGCATTATCTGTCACAATCTGTACAACATTTTCTACGCCAACCTCGTTCATTCCCCTCTCCACAAATTTGTAAATGTAACTGCCATCGTGTCTCTCAGAAGATGCATCTTGAGACAATAAGAAGGCTGTACCGGCCGGACAATATACAACGATATTCATTAAATTTCTCCCTTTCCGATCCGACCACGCATCAGTCATTAAAGTGCAGCCATTTATTCGACAACTCCGTTTGAATGATTCAAGAGTTGCATTTGTCTCCTCGACCTTTCTTTGGAGGCAAGTCTCGCTTAGCTCGTATGGGCTAGGAGTCTGTAAGTTTGGTCCATACATGCCAATGGCTTGGACCATCTGCATAAAAGCTGGCTGCGTAGCAATATTGAATGCAAGACCTCCTTCATAAAAAAACCTGGCAATGTATCGAATTGCATCGTCTCTGGCGTTTTTTCTAGAGGCTGATGGCACGGTAGGCTGTCTTTGAGCTGCTTCTACTGCTTCTTCGACCGATCGAATTGCAAATTGATCCATCGGTCCTGTTGTTTTGCGTGAAGATTGACCTGTTGTTTTGCGAGAAGATGACTCCTCTCGAGTTGTCTCCTCATCTTCTTCTTCCCCAACACGAACTTCTTTTAATAAATTTTGAAGTTCTGTTGCTTTTCCTTCCTTTACCTCTCTAGTTTTATTTAGCATTACTAGTGCTTTCTGCTTCACGTCATCTGGGACCAGGGGACAGCCTCTGACATTCCCGCTGACATGACCTAAATGTTCCTTCAGGCGGGTAATGCCTCCCCCATATTCATTCTTACAGAAATTACACTCCACTTTATTGGGCTTATTGGGTACTTTTTTCCCCCATTCCCAAGCTGGATCTTTACCTCCTCGCTTCTCTTGGACATTTGAAGCACCAGAAGAGGACATCTTTCAAACTATTTCTGACTTCAAAAAAGTGAAGTGAAAAAAGACAAACAATTAATTTATTAAATAGCTAAATAATTGTTGCACTTAATTTATATTAACTTAATTTATTTAAGAATTCAAGCTTTTACTAAAATAAATAAAGTTAATACTTAATAAACATAATCTAAGTTAAAAAAATAATCATATAAACATAATCATAAAAAAATAATTATATAATTTCAAGATTTTTATTGGACATTTGGAATTTTGGATACACAATCTTATTCTATACCTGAAACATATACAAACTAGAGAATCCTTATTATAAAGTCAAAATCGAATATATTATATAGACAAGATTATTTTTATTCACAATAGTCAAAATAGAAAATCCGGTATTTTAGGAGATTTTCAAATTCTTATCTACTCAAAACACTTAAAATTTTCTACCTCAAATCACATACTTACTTTATCAATTTTTATATAAACATTATTAAATGTCTCTAATCACCATAAAATGCCAAATGTGACATTATGCACTCTTAATTACAATTCAAATTTCTCTTTACTAACTTAACCAAATTCCTTGTGAACCTAGTTAATCAAGATGTTAAGCCGCTTAATCAAAATGTCACATTATCCACTCTTATGTACCAACAAGTGGGTCTAACTCTATTGCCCCCAAGATGTTGAACCAATGCCAATATGTTGCTTAGTTACTGTGACAGTTCAGTCTGAGGATAAAGAAAATACACAGGGAACCCAAAAACTATACTGTAGCTCAGTGACACTGTGACAGTCACTGGCCGAGCACTGTCACAGTGACTGGCCGAAGGGTGCTGCCCTAGGCATCAATTCCAAACTTAAAAATGAAAATTCCCTAACTCATTCTTAATTTAAAAACACAAATACACTAATTACAGTAACAAACTAAAATTTAAAAAAAAATTAGACTAAAATTAAACAAAAATTTAGAGAAAAATTAAATGCAGTCTACTTACCAAAATTCAAGATCGAGATGCTAGAAAGCACGCAAGAGAAAGAGGGAGAGATGGATCACCGGCGAGTCGACGGAAGTCGGAGAGATGGCGATGGACGAAACCAGATCGATTCGGTTGCTCGGGGACTGGGAGAGACAGCAACGGTGATTTTCTCCGGGAGGAATGGTCGATCGACCAGTTGAGGAGGATGGAGAGCCGGAGAGACGGCGATGGACGAAATCAGATCGCGTCGGTTGCTCGGGGAGAGACAGCAACGGCGAAAAACTCCCCGAGAGGAACGGTCGATCGACCAATTGAGGAGGATGGAGAGCCGGAGAGGCGACGATGGAAGCGAAAACCGGCGATAGAGGAGTGGGTTGCGACGGAGTTGCGACGAAGAAAATTAGGGATTAGGATTTTTTTTGGTCGCGAAGAGAGGAGTTCGGATTTTTATGTTTTCCTATCGGGTCGGGTCCAGCGGGTTAACGGGTTTCAAAAGCAACCGTAACCCGTTAACAAAAACCGATATTAGGCCATACCGGCCGGTTTTTCATATACCGGATACCGGCCGATATATCGCCACGTGGCCGATATATCGGCCCATACCGGTCAAAAACGATATGCGATAAAAAAAACCCCATATCGTCTCGTTTCTTTGTAAAAAACGATATATCGGCCGGTATACCGATATACCGGCCGATATTTAGAACACTGGACTTAATCTATAACCGTTAATATTATTGTTACAAATTAATATAATGTTTTTATATTATTTCAACTATATATATATATATATTGTTTTGGTCGTAAACTGACGATCTGAGTGTGATGTCCAGACTTACTGATGGACATACTCAAGCTGATGCAGGATCAACTATAGTTTGAAGAGTAGGTTGAAGCCCAATTAATATGCCAAAGTGAGGAGTCAAAAGAACAAATAGTGGGGCCTGAGTCCCAAAAAAGGTAGGCCTAAGCAAACAAGTTGTGAAGCATTTTACATGGGATATATAGTTGTTGATTTGATATAAGATGGCCCATAATAAAGCTGGAATTTTACACTTCGAAAAGAAGGCGGGAAACAAGAAAGAAAAGAAGAGAAAAGAGTCGTCTATTTACTCAACTACAATCTGACACCTCCCTGCAATAGAAAAACATCTTTTAAATTCCTTTTATGGGCCAAAACTCTAGGAACATCATAGAGTCTCGCATGATAGTATTTTAGAATGCCAGGTATGCTAAATCTTCTTATACTGAAACAAAAAGCTCAAGCTCACAAAAACTGCTTAGTTGAAAAGCAATCAAAAATGTATATTGTGCCCTCTGAATCTGTGCCCAAACAATACGTTCAAATTGCTCTCAAGTCCATTTTGGAATACTGAAAATCTTTCCTAGAAACTTACATCATATACAACAATTTCACATCAGAAACGTAACCAGCTTAAGAAAAACCTCCATCTACCAATAGAGCCATGTGATGTTAACATACTTGATGAATCTGTTTACTAGTTCACCAAACTTCCCTCATTAGAAGTGAAGACATGTTCTCTGATGCATTCAGAGCCGCCAATCTAGCAAAAGCACACCAATGAACCACAACAAGCTAATTTGATGACATTTTGGACAGGGGCGAGCGACGTGTAGAGCACAACATAGTTCACAGTTAAATGAAGCTTTTCACTGCATTTACAGGGAAACCATTTTTTTTTTGCTATCCCTCAAATAATAATCCATGTCCAAACATGCTTCTGTTCACTGATCATATCCAATTAAATAATTGATAAATCACACACACAGATGAAGCCAAATTCTTTTAGTTAATGTCTCGTATCTTAATGGACACCATTCAAACCAAAAATAACATCTTTTACCAGTGAGTATCATAACTGAGAAACAGCAATGTCAATGTACACGGAAACACGTTCTACAAGAACAATTAAATTTTCCAGTAGTCCAGTGTTGACCCAACATGTCCAGCTTTGTAAGTATTATCAAACCTACGAAAAAATTTACTGGCTCAGGCCACTTTCATGAAAGCTATTAACTATGATGCTAAGCTACAACATTCCCTGATATATGTAAAATAAATAGTACTGGGCCAAATTTGAAATTTATTATCAGCGCAGGAATACAAGTTTGAGAAACTCTCACAATGATCTACACCCTAATTATAAGATGATACAAGTAAAAGGATCTTACTAGTGTGTGACATCCACTCTTACCATTAAATTATTTCATTTTTTTAAAAGTAAAGACTAAAGAGAACTTGGGTAGTCTGGTTAGGCATCTTTGAAATAATTGTACGTGTTGCTCAGAACAAATCCATTCCTCTGTCTCTGACATACCTATATGTATGTCTACATAACATCTCTTAGGCAACAAAATAAACTAGAAACTCCAATAAGGTATAGCCTTTTACCATTATGCCTGAAGATCTCTGGCTCATTGTTAAGAGCTACTTAAGACCTATAACCAATTTAGTATGGGATCTCTAATGAACACTCATAAAAAGGCAGCTTATGTGTCCTCTATCGAAGATACCTAAATTATTATCCCTCAAGCCTACTCTAACAGAGGTGTGGTCCCTTATTAAGGCTCTAAGTTGATAATCGACAGCAGTATAATTTACCAAACTATGATAACTGGATATTAGATCTTTATGTGGTGGAGCCAAGATCCTAAAATTTATGGGTTAGGAAGGGCCTCGCCAAAGTTTGAAGTGAAGTAGCAGGTAAGAAGATCTCTCACGGGTCAGGCAATTCAAACTTGTCAACCAAGGAAGACCCATCTAAACTCTCTCTCGACTACTGAAAGACTATCAATCATAAATATCTAGAATTATGGACTTGTACAGGTAATACATAATGCATAAGCAAATTTGGACATAATAAGGAAGCATATACATGGATAAAGCCAAGTGTACATGATATACCGCCATTCCTTGTTCTTCCGTTAATCAGCTGGACTAGAAGAGAAATTATCCATCTATTGATCTTTAAACACTGGTTCCTATGATCTCAAGATTATCTCATGCAGGATAGACAACTCATTAATAGATTACGATATTTAAAGTTACTGAATTTTCAATAATATAATATTGAAAATTCAGAAGATCAACTGAAACTTGGCAAGTCAAAAATTTTCTTGATGAACTTTCACTATCTTCAGAAAGACGAGCGTTAAAACACTATAAATAACAATAGTTCTTTTTCTTCTGAGAGTTTGATTATTCCTATGAAGAATTAATTAATAAGGTACCCTAGACACAGCTATATTAGACAGTAGATTTTCTATGACTTGATAATGATCTTTAACTAGTCAAATAAAATAATAATGTTAGGGTAATCTTACCAAAGTTGCCAGATAGGCATAAAAACAGTTTATGCATATTTGAGTTTTTGTTAAGGATGTCATAACATTACGATCAACCACAAGAAGTTTGCTAGCTAATTGAAAATTAGTTTACCAAAGACCTTAAAAGAGTTCCATTGTTTGGCACACCTAGTCAATTACACTGCTCTAAATATCGGCCACCAGTAACAATATTATCATTTGATATATCTTTTTTTTTGGCGGGGGAGGGGGGGTCCGCCATTGCGATACAAAAGCTCGATATTAACCTCATATCTCCGATTTATTGTTTGATAACCTGCTATCTAGTATGAAAATCCCTCATTCAATACAACCCTGATATCCTATATTTAGAACCTCTGTTGGTTATACAATACTATTATAATACCATCTTAACTATTTGCTAAACGGAAATTTCATAATTGCATCACATTTCAAGTTCCTGAATGGAACATATTTAGTTTCATAAGAAAATCTTTTAAGCTTCAACAGAATAATGCAAGAAAAAGAATTACTGCAAAATTTAAAATGAGAAAGGAAGACATAACATGGTTGAGAAATTCCAGAATGAAAGGATACATAAACAGGAGGTTGAATGCAAAGTTAACCTACGTTACCCATCTTCCAGCTATAATTTGTATATAGATCAGAAGTATCATGTACTCGCATTCTTTTTTGAGTAACAGAAATCCTTCGCAGAAACAAAGTGAAATCAATACTGACATCCAAATAAGAATACTAGGAAAAAGAAAATAATCAAATTCCAGCATATGAAATTCACATTTTCTCATAAAATAGACTGTTTTCACAGATAATTCTGATAAATGTTTTCTCACAGATAATTTTAAAGCAACCAGAAGAAGCATAAGACAATAAGGCAGCACAAAGTAAACCTTCACCAAGAGCTACATAATTATCACATGAAAAGGAGACTTAGAAAACAATACATACCATGAAATTGTAGCATCCAACATTATAAAATCTCCAAACTATAGCTTCCCATAGAACCATTTTAGTTACCGGGAGTAATGCTATTCGCAACCACAGGGTATGAATCCACATCAAATTGGTGGCTGGATAACACAAGTTGGATCCATAGGGCATAAAAATGGATAAAAATATGAGCAAGGCAAGTTGGTTATGAAAAAGGTTTTCCTGTCTGATAAGTGTTTATATATCCTTTTGCAAATAAATAATGGGCTTAAATTAGATCAAGTTCTGTTGGATCAACAATTTAATCAAAACTTGACTATTAAGAACAATCCTAGCTCCTAATATACTCAATATACAATGAAAATTTACATTTATTGAAAGAAACTGGCGAAACTAACATGTATTTTACACCTTGTCATTGTTTACCGTATTCTGACCAACTTTGAAATTCAAAGTCTCTTAATAATGCTATTTTTTTTGGCAGTTAAAATTTGTTATTTCCAATAGATGCACCTAAATATACAACTCGCTCAAAATACTTACCTGGAACAATAAAAATTAAATTAAATCGGTACTCTATAACTTGTCATTATTTCTTTGTTATGTTGAAGCAAGGTTTTATAGATCACGTTTTTTGTTTCTTGCTATGAGAAAATATCTTCAAAATTGATACATGTAAGGAGAGTTGAATAGTCATTGAATTTTAGAATGGCTATTAAGGCTATTTCACTAGTTTCCACAAATTATTTTCATTGTTGAGAGAAATTCCTCACATTTATTCATATTTTAACCCTTTCCCACAAAAAAAAAATTGAGATCTTTGAAAGCTTAAGTTTCTCTACTGGATTTGACTAGTTTAATTGTTGAATCAATACATCTAAAACAAGTTGAACGCAATTTTATTTTGATTACAAAAAGTACTTCATAAAGCAATAAAATTTTTAGCAATAAAAACAAGAAATAAATAGTCCGAAAATTGGAACTAATAGTGCAGAATTTCACATGCAAAGAGAGCCCTCCACCATGACCAATAAATAATATTTAAGTACCAGCTCTAAAAAGATTAGCGCAAAAGAAGTAGGGTAAAACAACATATCTAATCAAGACAGATGAACATTTTCGTAAGAATTGAAGCATTAAACAAATCGGCATCTTTTGTATTTTAAATAAATTTGATATTTTTGAAGCATTATAACGAGAATCAATTTCAGGGACTATAGAATCATTTAGTCTTGCAACACATACATGGCACAAATCAGAATCAAAACAGCCCAATTGCTAGACCTCACTTATCACCACCAAGGTCCAGTATAAATAGCATAATAATAAGCATGATCATTAACAAGCATGAGGCACATTAAAGATATCACTTTTATCAATATCCACATCACAGTTAGAGTAATGATTCTTTCCAAAAGGTGTCCTCTCTATAATCATCCCAATCTCCTCTCTAACTTGAATGAAGGAATATAATTATCCCAATCTCCTCATGCACGCCAACATATATATTTGATGGAAACAAACTCCCAAAGTAATACCAAAGTAATAAAGGATCAAAATTCCTTTACCATTTAACCCTTAACCAATTATACTCCAGTACAATTGACAGTCCACCTCAAGGATAACTAATACACAATTCAAACAACAACACACATTCAACAACACAACAAAGAGATCAACAACTAACAAAATTATCATCCACTGCAACCAATACATCTTCCAAGTATTATGTATCCTTATGTTGCTGGGGATTTCTGACTCACTATTTCCTCAACCAAATTCTGCTATTTTCATCATTTTGATCCGTAAACTAGTTTAAACATCAAAGTTAATAACTTCCACTGAAAATCACAGCACAAACACCAAAACTTAGCTTCCAATTTGGAGAAAGCAACCAAAATCGTCAAATTCTTCTACGCAGACAAACAGATCTAAAGAGCCACCCCCGAATCCAATCTCAAAAACCTAAAGGAGCAATTTTTATAGGAAAAAGAATAACATGAAAGCGATAAAAGAGACCTGAATTGACATTGCCTTCTTGTTCGCCTCCAGCTGGCTCCCTGTCAATCAATTAATCAATCACAACAACAGATTAATCTTAGAGAGAGAAACAAAGAAAAATCAATTGGCCGATCGATCGAGATTAGACTCTGACAGATAAAAATCGACCTTTTGCAGCGTTCTTCTGCTTCTCCAAGTTCCTCTCCCGAGCCATCTTGGCCTTCTGCCCGTTGCCTCCGCCCATTCCCGATCTCTATGCAAGCCTCTCTATCTCGGATCAAATTCAACCTAGGGTTTTCAAAATTGGGGGTAGGGTTGGGGTTTTCAAAGGAAAGGGCAAAAGAATTAAGATGCAGAAGAAGGAAGGGAAATTCTAAATGCGCACCACTGGTGCTCACTCGTAAAATGAGGTGCGCATTTAGAATTTCCCAGAAGAAAGGAGAAGCAAAAGGGCAAAGGACCACCAAACAGAACCCAAAAGCTATTTATTAATTAAAATAAAAAATCAATTATTTTATTTTATGAGTAAAGCCACAGAGACGGGCTTTGGGTCGAGTGAGAACGGAGTGAAAAATTGGAAAAAATAATAATTATTAAAAAATTAATTGAATTTATTGGCGTTGATTGTTGGGAGATGATAACGCGCGGTGCAGAAGGGAACTTCTAAAAGGGCACACTTTTTTTTCCTAGTTAGCCTACTTAAAACTCTTCATATATATCAAGTTTGTCCTTAAAAAAAATATCCGTTTTTATCCTTCTTCCTCCTCACGGTTCCTCCAGACACCCGTGGAAGGACGTCGCTGTCCGGACTGAAAGTCCGAACACGGACTTTCTCTTCGGACTTTCAGTCCGCACAAAATAAATTTGTCCGGACTGAAAGTCTGAACAGAAAGAATTTGTCCGGACTTTCAGTCCGGACAAAGCAATTTTATGAGGAGAGGGCAGAAGCTCCCCTGTAAATTTGGTCACGGTTTATTCAATGGTGAAGAAATAAATTTATAAGTGCAATTTCAACGATCAAATATGTTTCTTCTTCTTTTGACTGCCATTAAGTTTTAGAGGGAACCGAAGGTACAACTGTTTTGTAAAAAAGCAAAAATAATTATGTTGGAATGAATAAAATTGCAATTGAGCAAAGATCTATTTGTTACTGGCAAATGACTGAACCTCACAGGTGCGTACTTTAATGAGAGACGGAGTCTTTTGTTGTGCATTCTTGTACTCAATCAAGAGAGCACCAGCAATAATAAAAGAAAATAAAGATGGAAACTAGAGAGCATCTCATACTAAGCTACATTCATGATTCCATAGATTTTATCATCCGTTGACTAAATTTTACTTTAGATATTGCAGTTCAGAAACAAGATGTAACAAATAAAGAGAAATACAAACATTTATGAAGAAATTTTAATTCTTTCATAATTTTTTATTACAATAGTAATGCCAATTATCATGTATATTTTCTTTAACGTTACAACTCTGATACTCCACGTGTACATACATGCACATAAAATACAATAAAAGAACAAAAAAATGGAACCAATATATCATCATTCCCAATAGCAATCAAGGCACCATCCATTCTAAGATACTGAACAAGAATGCATCCATTTGGTAACAAAATTATCAGAACCACTCTGAATAAACAAACTGCAAAAATAACATTTTTCCTCTATTCGATCTTCAAACAGTAGAGGGGGAGGCCGCATACTCCGCCACCATCTCATCTTGGCTCTCAGAATACGAACCATCTCATTTTGGCTCGCAGAGTATAACTTGTCCGAACCCAGCTGCAATGTGATTTCTTTCGTAGCCTGAATCAAATTAAAAATCAATAACACAAAAACATAACATTTTCAAATTAAACAATTATTTAGGAAGTATATAATCTTACAAATAAAACTCAAAATATGGAATATGGAAGAAGCGAGAAAACTGAATTATAAAATATTTATGTTTAATGCAAAATTGAAGCCAAAAAACTGTACTTAGAATAAAGGACGAAATGATGAAAATGCAAAAAATTTCGGATTGATCCAAAAATAAGATCACCAAATTTGCTACTACCCAATTTGCTGCCTCCTCCCCTCTTCCTCATCTCCAACCCAAAAAGATCACCAAACCAAAATATCTCCAATTATTTGAACCAAAAATAAAAAAAATCAAAATTAAAAAAAAAAAGACTAGATTATGAAATCTCACCCATTTCGACTCAAGAAGCGACGGTGGGACGGCGGCGGCGACGGCGGCAAGAGGTCGGCAGTTGCGGGCTTAGCAACGAGAGAGAGGAAGATTTGGAAGGAGGAGGAGGCAGAGAAAGGGAAAGAGAGAATTAGGAGAAGTGGGAGGAAAGGAAGATTTTAGGGTTTTTGGATTTGGGTACGAGGGTTAGGGAGAGCGTGAGAGAAAGAGGGAGAAGGAAGATAAATATGGGAGAGGAGGATATTTTAGATATATTTATTGTGCTTACTAGGAAAATCCATATTTTTGTAAAGAGTAACTCGGAAATCTGGACCTACTAGAAAATATGTTGTGCTCCTTTGAAAGCTCCCGTCCAGAATGGATGTTTCTGATTATTTTAATATTTCAGGTTGGAGCCTAGCTGTCCTACATGATTGCTCGAATTGCAAGAGTCCGATAGCCATAGGGGAATTCCTAAACAGGCACACCACTTGTACTAGTGCCACATTTTTTATCTGGGCTAAAGTTGATAAAATTCCAATGATACTATTTTATTTTATGTAAGTTTCTATGGGATTTCAAAAATCTATATATAGTATTAATAGAAAATTAATAAAATAATTTAAAACTGTATTATATATATACTATTCTACTTTTTTAAATACCGACTTTATGATTTAGTATATTTATTTAAAATGTGTATATATAAAGTTCTCGGAGTTGGTATTTGTTGTATTTTTAAATCGATTAATTAATTTTTCTATTGTGTCGTGTGGGAATTTCTATTAAATTTGATATATAATATAAAAAAAATCAGAAAAACTTTAATACTTTGTGGGGATTTCTTATACGTTAGTCTTTTTTCTAAGTTAGGATTAGTTTTCCAACGGTTTTAAAGCATTCAGAATTAGTTCTCTAATGGTTTTAACATTGTTCAGAAATTAATTCCCAACCATAAAAAAAAGTTACGAAATAAAGTGACAAATTTATAATTTTTTACAATTTTAGAAGGTGTGCTCATTATGACCAGTTGTGTGTAATTGAGTCGTCCTTGTTTTCATCTTCCCTTTTTGCCCCCACAATGAAGGGCAAGGGGACGTTCGGTTCATTTATTTGAAAATTGTATTTTATGACAGTGAATAAAACTTATAAGATATTTGCTTAGCAAATCCTTGTTTATTCTTTAAAAAAAAACCGAAAGATTTGGTAATAAAGTAAATATTTTGTTATTTTTTTATGTTTGTTTCATGGAAAATGGAGCAGGAAAAAGAGTATGGATTTGAATTAAATATTATTAAAAAAATAAAAGATATTGTCTCTCTCCTTTAACAATTAATAAGAAAACAAAAAAAGTAGATCAAATTTATGAATTTGGTATGGTTTCCCATAAAATTGGGTATTCTCTTTGGGACAAAATTTCCATTGGCCCAAACAAGCAATTTAGGGTGTGTGTGTTTGTATAGAAGTAGAATGGAAGTAGTGGAAGTAAGTCTATTTCTATTATTTCACTTGTTTGTTTTGCCAATAAGAAAATTTGAAGTTATTTTTACTAGGATGAAGTGGATTCTGTGTAACATCCTAATTTTTCCTTTTCTCTTTCCTTCATTTTTTTATTGGAAGTACTCTTGAAACTCAAGAAACAAAATGTAACGCCCTCGTTTTTTCAGTTACTTCCTAAATGGAGGACGTTACTTATTACTTGCACTAGACAACCCAACAGTTACAGGATCTTGGAAGAACCGTAACTACTGTCATAATCAGATGAATAAATAAGATGTCTGAAACTGAAAAGATTTCATTTATACAAAAGTTCATTATATAAAATGGCATACTGCTCTAAATATGACACAAAAGAAGTAAAGGAGAAAAACAGTGTCTAGACAAAGATATACAAGATTTTTCGAAAAGTACTTCACTACTTAATATTGCTCGGTCTGATCGATGAAGTACGGATACTTAATATTGCTCGGTCTGATCGATGAAGTACGGATCCTTAGTCGAGGCTGGTTCTCCTTCTTGGTTCTTTAAACCTAGGTTCGAAACCCAATGGATTAAACCCAGCAAGTAATACAAGGAAAATATATGTGTACTCTTATAGTACTAAACATAAAAGTATGCAAATGAATAAAATGCTTTCATTGGGAATATCTCTTAATAAACAGAAAAAATGCAATTAAATCGTGATAGTGTTGAACAGTTACGTGAATAATGAAAAATATAATCGCAAGATTATATATGTCATTTGCAAATAACATATAAATATCATGTAAAGATGTCAAGTCTAAGTCAAATCTTTGTTAGCATTTGAAACTAAATATTGGATATGATAGCTCACAGTTTTCGTATTGTACAAGTGCCCGTACATACCCGGACCCGGCCTCAAACCCATAGCGCTGAACCATGACACACCGCTAGGTGTTCAAGTCAAATCCCGTACTGTAAAACAGTAACGGACATCACTCTTATAGTGACTCATGTATCAAACGATGGCCCGGTACCACCCAGTGCTACTGCAGTAAAAATCCGCAGCACCTCAATCAAAAAGTTGGCCAACAAAATCGTTGTACAATACAGTTTTTATCCATCATGTAGTTTCTCCCATCCCCGTGTTCATAATGAATTATGCACATGAAAATTTTATAATCCTTCTTTAATTGTTTTTCAATTCATGATAATATACTTGCATTTTCATGACTGTACATGACATGTAGTATCATAACACATGATCTGTAATATTAAAACACATGATTTGTAATATCAAAACAAATGACATGTAAAACACATGACTTGTAATATCAAAATACATGACATATAACATGATAGATGTTAGTTCACAATTGTACCACAATGCATATCATCAAACTTATTTTAATAATCTGGTTTCATTCTCAATGTCAATCAATGACCCAATTTGGGAACCAAGTGCATCATGTAATAATAATTTCTACCCATCAATTATTCCCAATTATTTTTAATTTATTTATTTTTCTTTTCTGTCAGGCCCAGACCCAATGATTCAAGTATCTTTATTTTTCTTTTAACTTTCTCGCCCAAGTCTAGGCCTACTGTCATTTCATTTTTCTTTTTCTTTTACTGGGCTGGGCTGGCAGGCCCAGTCTATTATTTTTTTTCTATATATTTTTTCTGGCCCAAGTTAAATTCAGCCCACTTCTTTTATTTTATTTTTCTTTTATTTTTACTGGGCTGGACTACGCCCAGTTTCCTATTTTTAATTTTTTTCTCTTCTTTTTTTCTTTTTCTTCTGCTTTTTTTTTTTTTTTCTCTTTTCTTTTTCTTTTCTCTCTATTCTCGGCCCAGCCCACCAAAACCCATTCCCCAAACTTTCTCCTCCCTCACTTTTTGATGTAAACAGCAAAGCAACCCAATTTATTTATTTATTTATATATATTTTTTCTTTTACTCTTCTCCTCTCTCTTTTTGCATGGTGCAACTCCCTACTTGCATGCAAACCTATTTTTGCATGAATATACGATTGTATTTGCATAACGTAAATTATTTTATTTTTTAAAAAATAAAAAATAAGTAAATATCACAATATTTATATATATCAAAATTGACCAAGTAATTTGGTTTGGTTCTCAATATCAATCAATCGATCAAAATGTGAAACAAATATTTTTGCAAAATAAAAATGAACACATGTATAAATTAAATAAATGAACGAACGAAAAATAGTAGTATTACTTGTCTTGGCTTGATCTCGAATCATCGGTTCGATTTGATTTTTTCTTTTCTTTCTCTTTTATTTTATTTTATTTTATTTTTCTCTGCTGCTGAGATTCTAGGCGAGAGGAGAAGAGAGCGAAGTGAGTGATACAGAGTTTAATTATTTTCTTTCTCTCTCTTATATACATTTTTACACCTCTCCCATAACTGTTCCCCCATGTGACACCCCAAAATTTTTTTGCCACCCTCTTCTTGGTCACGACAGCACAACACTCATTCACCACAACATTTATTTTATTTTAATTATTTATTTATTTATTTATTTAATAATTTAATAATTTTGGTTTCGTGTAACATTCTCCAAATACTATCAAATTTATGTAGGACGTAGTACTAGACGAGAGAAACACTACAAAATTATCCGTTTATTGTTTCGATGTCCGGAATAAATGAACAGAAATTCAGAAGTAATTAGAAGGATGATTTTAATATTATTAAATTAATAATTTTGAAAGTATTTTTCGGCCTCGTAAGAAAAATCTCTAAAAATCCTAAATATTATAAAACTAATAATCGGGAAGACCGAATATCATTTGGATTTGTGGATTTAAAGTTACGTTAACCGAAAATTTTTTCGGTGTCCAAAATTGACTTCGGTGGACTTATTCGACACACTGGTCTTAAGAAAGCAATACAGGTAACTCGAATTTTGTGATATTACACAAAATAATATATTATTATTTTTATTTGTTTATCATTATTACTTTTCAATTCTATTCAATTAACAAATATATTAGTATTATTTTTTTATTTAATTTAATAATAAAATAATATTTTTATATTCCACTTCTTACTTTCGAAAGTGAGCTTACAAGCATTTCAACTCTATTGAACAGCTCTCTTCCTAAATTTCTATTTTGAAAGCTATTTTATTTTTTCTTCTCTAAGAGAACTAATTGGTTTGGGTATTTGGAGATGGATTTTGGAAATAAAAAGTTAAAATGGCGGTTTCGATTTATTGGTTCATTAAAAGAATTTATTAAGGAATTGTTGTACTTGTCTACTTGATGTGGAAAGTACCCCCATGCAGTTTCTATGCTTTTTGCAGCTGAAAGTAACCCCATTCCATTTTTTAGTAATATTTTCGCACACATTGGCAGGACAGAGTTGCGCCTCTCTCTCTATCATCTCCCTTTCTTTAGCTAGCGATACTTCATCAGGTAATACCCTAACAAACTCTACTTTGAATTTTTCTTCATCAGGTAATTTTTTTTTATTAGTATTTTCTTTATAGATATTGAGATTGATTCCAATGATGAAATCCTAGAGATTTATTCAATTTTTGATAAGTTTTCAAGAAGAAGGAAATGAGAAATTTTTTTTAGAGCAAAACTCTTCAGTGAAAATTTTCTATTTATAATATTTTTTTAATTTATTTTTATATATGTAAAAACCTACTACATTATTTTTCTTCTCATAATCTTTTTATTAATTTTTTTGGGTGCATATTCTAGATCAATTAATATAGATTTTTATTTATCGTACTGATTTCGAATAGTGCTGGTCGACCACGGCAACAAGTAGGTCAACCCTCCGATTGGTTGAATAGGCCTTGTGATTACTCGTCCAATATGGCAAAAATCACAATATAAAATCTAGATTCCTCGATCAATCATAAGGTTAAACAAAATTTAAAGGATTTTTGAAAATAAAGCTTTGATTGGTTGACCAATCACAAGGGTTAGTATGTAAGTAAGGAGATAAGTATTAATCATATTGCATGTAATAAGAACTATGTAAGTCATCAATAAGATTTATGTAAAATTTAACAAGTCTATATCATGTTAGTATTGAAATTGAAACTCAATGATGGATAAAATAGCGCACAATTTTTTCATATTATACAAGTGCCTGTGTATACCCGAGACCTAATATATAGCGTTGAACCATGGCACACCGCTAGGTGCTTACAAATCATATCCCGTTTAATAAAACAAGTAATGTGCATCACCCATATGGTGAATCATGTATCATATGGTGGGCCAGTACCACCCTGTGTTGCTAGTAAAAAGTTCTCAACACCAAATCAAGAAGTTGGTCAACAATATCCTTGTACAATACGGTACTTATCCATTATATAGTTTTCTCAATTTTTCCCATATTAGTAATACAATGCATATGATATACATGAATTAATGAAAACATGTGACTTGTCAAGTCAAATTGTGTACATATCTTTTCCACAAGAAATAAGAGTTCAGGAATCAGGATTTGAGATCATGTACACACGTATCACAAGGATACCTCATGTTATGTAATGAAAATACAAGAACTTTCATGTTGGCATGAATAATCCTACCTTCATACATCATGTTAATATTCACTTGTCATGTTATCATAAAATGAATAAGTATTATTAAACTTGTCATTATATTATTGTAGAATAAATAATATTTAGAAAATTCCAAATCTGCACATTCGCGAATTTTTCAAATCTGCAGATCTGAGAATTTTCCACATCTACACAACAGATCCGCGAATTTTCCAAATCTGTAGATCCGCGAATTTTACAAATCTACTCTGCAGATCTGCAAATTTTCTAAATCTGCAGATCCATGAATTTTCCAAATCTGTACATTTGCGAATTTTCCAAATCTGCATATTCGCAAATTTTTCAAATCTACAAATCCATGAATTTTCCTTTTTACGGGATATCTTTCTCAGCCTTAAAATTTTGGCTAACACCTTAGTATTAATACTATATAATCCTTTAAAATCAATTTGTGAACTATAAAATTTTCATCTCATCAACTCCACAATCTCCAATAATTCTTGGAAGTTTAGCCTAACATGTCAAGTCTAATAGATGTAAAATGATCTAAAATTATCCATAAAAAGAAATCATGTACTCACAATATAAATCAAGTAAAAATTCCAAAAAAGAATCAAAGTAATAGTGTTACTTGCACAAAATCTATAAAGAAATTATATTTCCATAATACAAATTGAATAAATCCTAAGAAATAATATACATGTTACTTGTATTCAAATACGGTTCAAAAAGAGAACAAGAACAATTTGTTACTTGCTTCTATTCCCTTTGATTTCCTTTGTTTCAGCAAAATCTTCCTTCTCCTTCCTTTTTTCAACGAACTAGAAGAAGCAAGATTAAAATGTTGTTTTTGTTTTGTTCTTTGACAAGAATTCTCTTTTAGAGAATGAAGTCATATATGCCTAAGGGTATTTTGATAATCTTATCCTCTAGTCTAGTCTTAAGACTTCTGGGAAATTCTATTTGCACACGGCATTTTACTTTTGGCGCCTTAGTTACTCTTTATACCAGACTTCTATTTTGAAATACTACCATTTTACTTTTTGCACCCAAATTTTTTTCCAAAAAAAACCTTCCTCTTTTTCTCTAACTTCTCTCCCCGTCTGATCCTATTTTTATCTATTTTTGTTCGAGTCAAATGTTAGTTTAAGAGCAAAAAAAATTTTTGGTCGGATATTAATACCCAACTAAGAAACGTGTTGATTAGATATTAATAGCCGACCAGAAAGCGAAAGTCTCTACTATAAAAGAAATCTAATTAACGATAAATTTCAAACAAATACTCTTAAAATCTAAAAAGAAAAATTTCAAATCGTACCTTAAATTTGTCCTCTGACACCAATTGCATGTTAGAATTTCCCATTTGCATAAGAAAACTCAAACTCAAACTCCAAACCCAAATTTCACTTGTCACGGTAAAATAAAAAAATTTTAAATTCTTCTAATATTTTCAGGAACGTTAATGTAAAAAATTTTAAGGGATCAATAAATCAAATCGATGATTTTATAGGAGATGTGTTTTTATTAAATACAAAAAAATATTTAGGATTTTAGAGAGAAAATAGAGGAAAAAGACGATGAGCCATAGTTCTAAATTTTAAGAAGTTTTAATTTGAAATTTATAAGGATAATTTAGTTTAAAAATATAATAGTAAACTTGTAATTATTTATAAGTTTCAAAACTATGCGTCAAGAATAAAATGCCATGTACAAATAGAATTTTCCAAGACTTCTTACATGTATGATAAGTGTTAAATTAGAGTGTCACCTCTCACTCTCATTTTGACAACGTATCTAAAGGTGTGCTTTTAAAAACTTAGCTGAGTTTGGAGGTATATATAAAGAAATCGTTGTTTCCAATAATTTATTATTTAATAAGTATGAAAATTTGGAGTGTTACACACTTATAACTTCCAATCCAAACATAATAAAACAAGTTACATCAACTTTTATTATTGCAGTTTTATTTACAGTAATACAAATTACAATTTACAACACTACTTGCAAGTATCAAAACAACCTAGGTATTATACAGACGAAGTGTTTTCTCTGTAAAAGAGGAATCACGAACAAACCAAATATTATAACATCGAACAAGATATTCAAGATATGAAATATCATATTAAAGAGCGGAAGTAAGTCCATATTTCCATATTTTATTGTGGATCGGAACACAAGGAACAAATGTTACGGACCTTGTGAGTCTGTGACCAAAATGACTTTCACTTTGTTGTCCAAAATAGGTAACTTTACGGCAATTCTAAACGAGCCCACTACTTTGCTAAGTAAGCCTCTTTGCTAAATGAGCCCCCTCTCTCTTTTGAAAAAAAGAAATTTTACCAAGCGAGCTCACCCTTTTATACCATCCCTGCCCCTAATCTCTATTTTTTCCCATCTCCTTCCTCTGCCAACTCCTTTCTCTATCTTTACCATTAAAGTCTCTTTTCTCCCCCCCATCCCCACCTACTCCTCTCAACCCAGCTTAATCCTTTCCGTCTCGCATCCATCCCGACCCCCTTGTTATTTACCTAGAGATGGCATGTAATCCCATTAGGACTAACATCCCAACTTTACTCAATACTCATCTCTCTCAAGAAGATAGATTTAAGTTTTGCATGATAAAAGAAGAAATACCAAATAAGAGTATCAATGCGTCAAAATTAATTTCAGGATGATCCGTTGTGGGTTTGTTGTTGTTTGGGTTTTACGAACCGAACAACAACATTAGCCATCCCGGGTGTAAAATCCGGAAAAACTTTGCGTCATCTGGGGTTTCGTATCCGGATAAATTATACATTGTTTGGGTATAGCTTTGTCACTTTGACAAATCTTGTGGTCCGAGATGTAAGCCCTAGATGACTCAAAGAAAGCTTGTCCAGGATTTACACCCTAGACAACAAGTACTGGATTTGGATATTAAAACCCAAACAGAGGAAAAAAATAACTTTTTTGAGATAGATTCCTAAATTGAATATAAATCTAAAAATATATATCCCAAACTAATATATCTCAAACATACAATTATCTAAAAGATACATACGCATCTCAAACATACAATGATTGTTCAAAGTTGTGCAACAGAAGGTTACATCACTGAATGCAACATATGGTTCAATTTGAAAGTGTTGGTGCGTACGACAACTATCACTGAACTGAAAACTGAAAAAACCATGTATCTGAGACTACTCAAAAGGACAGACCAAAAGAATAGCCTAATACCGCCATTGAGGCCTACCTCAGTGGTGAAGCAGGACGCTATAATGATAGATCACAACTTCAAGATCCACTGCGACCTTTGTTTAAAAAAGAAGATTTGATGAAACAAAAAAAAAGACGCCAAGCAAAAGAGAAGAGGCGATCTCCGGCAAGTCAGGTGAGTCTTCTCCGGCGAAGAAAAAAAAAACCAAAATAAAAAAAGAAGCAACTGCTAGAGGGGAATTTGTTACTTGCCTTAGAGCATCTTCATCATCGGCAAATGATGGTGTAAGCCTAGCGGAAGCAGTCAAGAAGACTACCTCTCATACCAAGCCTACTGCCCACTATTTTGGATCCATGGATTTTACCTGGGGCTGGTTGGGGAAAGGAAAGCAACAGAAGGAAAGGGACAGTAGTGCCGAGGACAAGAATCCTAAACACCGACGCCAGAGTTGGAAACCAAGCGTGACTGCCAGAGTTGGAAACCAAGCGTGACTGCCAACACGCTGATCTCTTTCCGGAAGCCCACAGTGAGTTCGACCAACCTCAACCCAAGTGGAGTATACACTGGTGAACAAGTCATTGCGCTGTTGACAGAGGTTCAGAAAACCACACTGGCCTCAACAGAGGGGACAAGGATGGCTGGATCCAGTATAAATCAAGAAAAACAATCAAGAGCGAGCACAAATTGGAGACTAAAACACCAAAGAAGAGAAAATACTCACCAAGCAGTGTACCTGAAGGATACTGGATCTGTGGGAAAAGCGGGCACTTCAAGGATGAATATCCGTATATGATGTGTAGATTCTGCAAAATGCTCGGACATGTGATTGTGGAATGTCCCACACTACCTGAGAACTTGAAGTAGGGATCTAAGGAAGCAAGGAAGAGGCTTTCGATGAGATCCGGGGAGGAGAAGAGAGAGACAAGAGGAAAAGCAATATATACGGGGGCCAACAGGACTGCTGCAGTGCAGCATCATCAAGAAGAAAAAAGACAGGAATAACAAACACAGGGGGGGACTGCTGCGTACAGCCATGCCAACCCGAGGCTCGGGGGAACTGCTGAACACAACCGCGCCACTCCCCGAGTATTCATACCTATTTCGGATCAAGCAACAGAAGAATTTCAACAATTGTGCAGTGTCATTGAAGTGATTCTACTAGGACATGGTAACCCAACAAAAGAGGAGATAGTAAATGGTCTAAGTGAACTCTCAGCATCCCTACAAAACCATGATTAGAAACTATATATGGACGGAAGTAATTACCTCGCCCGCTTTCCGTCACCGGTTGGATTGGAGGTTGCATATGCCGAACCTCAATCCCATGCAGAGGTTATCAAGCGGGTTTCAGAGTGGTGAGACGGGGTGATGAGGAAGGGGTCCGACATCACAAATTCCCCGTTAGGGCATAGATTGCAATCAGCGGAATACCGCTCAATCACTGGAATATGTGTGACCTAAGCAAAATTTTGATCAAATTTGCACAAATATTGAAGATCAGTGAACCAACACTGGACAAGACCAATCTATCGGCGGCAAGACTATATGTGGGTTGTGATGACATAGGCTCGATTATGGAGGAGATCGCAGTTATCATTGGCCCCAAATATTTCAAAGCAACAATCAAGATTGAAGCCCAAATACTGGAGCCACCGGAAATTAGGCCGTCAAGGGAAAGTTGGGAAAGGGTAGAGACTAACCTGGACGACCCAACGGAGCTCACCCACGTCACGATGGAAGCGCAGCCACAAGCACATTCACAAGCACAGCCCCTTACCGACGTGCCAAAATTTCAGACCGGCCGACGACGGCAGTAAACCAAGTTGGGGAATCAAAATCTACGCCGGCGATCGCTAGATCGGAAGTCAAACGGAGATTCACATGGGTGAGGGACCGCTCCGATCCACCTTCGATTGGCGGTCGAACGATCCGGGAGGCAGACCGGAAGGTTTTACCCACAGGACAAAGGGAGGTTGCAACGTCGATCTCTGGAAGGGTAGACGGGGGATCGGGAAAGGAAGCATCACATAATAAAGCTGATAAAGGAAAGGGGTCAACAATGGTTGCAAAAGAACAGGGAGGAAACCTTAACAATGGAAGTTCACCAGAAGAGGAAGGGGGGAGAGGGAGCTTCCAATTATGGGAGAATGGGTCTAACATCCTGCGGTTCTCTCAGGAAGAAGATGGCAAGTTGACCTTTGATAGAAGACAACGCAGCTTGGACAGGAGGATTTCAGGTTGGAGGGAGAACCAAAGGATGGAGCGGCGGAGGGAAGGACGGAGAGGACATAGAAAGCCCTAGTAACCGCTAGGGTTTGGCAGACGGAGAGTCAGGCCTTTGAACTGACTGATCAACATGGAGCTGGGCCGGGAACTTCTAAAGGGGCACAACTTTTTTCCTAGTGAGCCCACTGTGTTTTTAGTAAATGGAAGAATTTCTTAGTGAGCACATTGGTATTCCGAAAATATCCTTAAACTATATATTCCTCATCTCCCTCTTCTCTCCTCATTTCTCCTCCGACCTCCCTAACCCAAAACCCTAACTTCCTCTTCCCTCTTCCCCCCGCACTTCCCCTCATCCTCTCTATTATTTTCTCTACCTCCTTCTCTTTCCAAATCTCCTCTCTCTCCCATCCGCCGAACCCATCGCCGCCGCCGAACTTGCCGCCGCCGCCGACACCGCCGCCGCTGCCGGTGTTCTCCCACCGCCGCCGTCGGTGTTCTCCCGCCGCCGCCGCCGCCGACTTCTCTCCATTAGTAGGTGAGTTTTCCTAATTTAGTAATATTTATTTTAAAATTTAAAATTTTTTATTTTTGGATCAAACAAGTATTCATTGTGATTTTGTTGGGATGGAAAGTAGGAAGAGTGAAGGAACTAGCAAAATTGGTTCTAACATTTTTTTGTTAATTTTGATTTTTAATATTTAGATTATAATTATGAAGAAAATATAATATTGTAATCGTAGTTGTAAAATATGTGAAAATTTAGTTATTTTTCTAATTATGGATGTTAATATTAAATTTTAGTAGTTAATTTATAAGTTTAATGGTATTGTCCTAATGGTTGATTAAGTAACAAAAGACGGTTTCAGCGTCTTTAAACTTTAATATTACACTATATTGCAGCAAAAAAATAAATAGAGAAAATATGATATTTGTAGTAAATTATACTTTATTACTGCTTACTTACACATAGAAAATGTAATATTTTATGTCTCATATAGTACCAAGTTTATCTGATACTTATTTTTTTCCTTCATTAATATTATAGAGATATACACGCATAGAAGCAATAATCGATCCATTACTTGCGCAAGGGGAGAAGGCATTCAAGAAGCGGCATGAGATATTATTTAGTGCACTTGTGAAGATTAAACCCGTGCTAACTGGTTGCACTCAGCCAGAAGAACCACCAGAAGAGCAAGCAGAGGAACAAAGACAAGATCAATCAACTCCTGATGCACCCGATACGGCATTTATATCTCGAACCAGAAACAGACGTCAATTCCCGAGGAAGACAAGGAGACAGTGATTAGATTATATTAGTTGTGTATTGATATGGATATTGTAAGGAACTTCAAGTGGCCCGTGTAATTGTTTTTTTCAAACATTTTGAAGAATTTGTAGAATATATGGTTTTTGTTTGTAATGAACCCTATTATTTGCTTTTTGTTCGAGGAATATATACACTACGTTTGTATTTGATCTTATTTCTTTATTTGGTATGAGATCTTATTTGTTTTATACATAGGGGACCTTATTTATAATCTTCATTATATCATTGTATCAGTTATTGTATCGTTATATTATTGTATCGGTGTATCAGTGTATCATTGTATCGTTATATCGGTGTATCAGGAGTATCATTGCATTTGTGTATCAGGAGTATCATTGTATCTGTGTATCAGTGTATCAGTGTATTATTGTATCGGTATATCGATGTATCAGTGTATCATTGTATCGGTGTATCGGTGTAATGTTGAGGATAGTGGAGGGGGTTTTGATTATAAGATTGAGGATAGTGCATTAGGGTCATGGAGGTGGAAGGTTTTTAATAATATATTGAATTTTTTTACGTAATGTTGTTTATAATTGGGATGGTATATTGGGGTCTTGTATATATTTTTTTATGTAATATTGTTTCTAATTATGGCCTAATTTGTTCATAATTCTCATTGTGTGAATTTACATTGTTATTTGAATTTAAATTTCGTATTTATGTGTTATTGATGTAATATGTAGTTGGAAAGAACTAAACTGTGTACAAATTTGAGAGATGAATGATTTTTTTGTATTTGTTGCATAGAATGAACTAAACTTTGTGTTTTTTTTTTTTGTTTTCTGCAATGGATTGTAAAGTATTTAATTCTATTTTCCTTATTGTTAATAGAAGTAACACGGATTTTAAAAGGGTACATAAAAAAGGAAAGGAAAAATTTGTTTATAAAGTAAAAGAGTTTGTTTTGTACGTGAAAAGGGTAATGGCAAAATTAGTCATCAAAGAAGGACCTGAACTAAATTTACCACTATTTGAAAAAATAGATAAAAATCTAAAAGGGGTATTTACTGGTTTGCCCCTCAAATCTTTAAATATTATGATTTTACCCCCCAAATCTTCATATTTATAATTTTGCCCCTCAAATCTCATAAGTTACAACAATTTTTCCCCCTCTCTAACTTTCCCAAACACAGTTAATTTTTTGACCATTTTACCCCTCATTTCCTCTTTTATTTTCCTCCTCTTCTTCTTCTCTCTTCCTCCTTTCTTCTTATTTTCTTCATTATTTCTCCTCTCTTTCTCCTCTCTTCTCCTTCTCTTTTCCTCCTCTCTTCTTATTTTCTTCATTTTTTTACTCTTTCATGTCATGCATTTTCCTCTAGTTCACCAAATCAATTATCTCAAGTAAAAAAAGAGAAGAAAATAAGAAGAAAGGAGGAAAATATGAACATGAAAGAGTAAAAAAAAAAATGAAGAAAATGAGAAGAGAGGAGGAAAAGAGAAGAAGAAGAGAGGAGAAAGAGAGGAGAAATAATGAAGAAAATAAGAAGAAAGGAGGAAGAGAGAAGAAGAAGAGGAGGAAAATAAAAGAGGAAATGAGGGGTAAAATAGTCAAAAAATTAACTGTGTTTGGGAAAGTTAGAGAGGGGGGCAAAATTGTTGTAACTTATGAGATTTGGGGGGCAAAATTATAAATATGAAGATTTAGGGGGTAAAATCATAATATTTAAAGATTTGAGGGACAAACCAGTAAATACCCCAATCTAAAATAAACGCTATTGCTAGAGATCGAACCAAGGCCACTTGCGTAATAGGCAAGACTACTCACCGATATGCTACAATGACTTTGTGGATAATGGGCAAAACAAAACCTATTTAACTCCCTGTCCGGACTGGCAGTCCGGACAGAGTCTCCCTGTCCGGACTGGCAGTCTGGACAGGGAGATCCGGTCCGGACTGGCAGTCCGGACAAGATATTTCCTGTCCGGACTGTTAGTCCGGACCGGAGATATCTGTCCGGACTCGCAGTCCGGACTGGAGTTTTCTACCTCTCTTTTCTTCTCTTCCAAAAAAATCATCTCTAACCCAAATACCCAACTATTCCTTCCTCTTCCTCTTCTCTTATCTAAACCCAACACTATCAAATCTCTCTTCTCACTCTTTTACCCGCTATCGCCGCCTTCGCTGCGGATTTTTTTTTTTTTTTTTTTTGGGTTAACTGAACTCAGGAAAAGGGAAGAAGGAAGATAAGGACAATTTGGTCCAAAAAATTCAATGGCAAAATTGTAATATTATAGAAGTTTTTATCTGGGCTCACTAGGAAAAAAGTTGTGCCCCTTTAGAAGTTCCCAGCTGGGCCCTATCCTAAACAGAAGGTTCAATTGATGGGCACAAGTCAGAACCAAATTGGGCCATGGTCAACTCAAGTTCAAGTGTTTCCTACTACTATCTCTCCCCAATGGCCAAACCCGAATGTTACTTCTAAACAATTAATCCAGAAGCAGGGCCCAAGTGAGGCTCAGCAAGGGGAACTTCTAAATGGGCACAAGTTTTTTCCTAGTGAGCCCAGTTAAAGTTCAGTATAAATATCAAGTTTGCCCTCAAAAAAAAATTCCCATATTGCCCTTCTTCCCTCTCGTGCAGAATTTTTTTTAGCCCGTTCGGACTGTAAGTCCGAACAGCAGGGTGTCGTTCGGATTGTAAGTCCGAACGAATTAGGATCGTTCGGACTGCTGTTCGGATTGTAAGTCCGAACGAATTAGGATCGTTCGGACTTACAGTCCGAACGATCCGAATTCGTTCGGACTTACAGTCCGAACGATCCCCCGCTGTTCGGACTGTCAGTCCGAACAGCGAGGTTTCGTTCGGACTGTCAGTCCGAACGAATCCCGTTCTTTCGGACTGCCATCCCGAACAGTGACCATCAACTCGGCCTTTGAATATTCCAGTGGTTAATTGATATATTTAGTTGTAATGAAAGTAACGGCAGTGTATGGACTTTTATTACTACGTATTTATATATTATTTTTGGAATTTAGGCAAGGAAGCAAGAAAACATACAATTAAATACGGATACACATCACCAACCTCATTGATACACTGATACATCAATCAGTGGATTATAATGATACACCAACACACAATGATACTCCAGATACGAAAATATAATGATATTGCTGATACACAAATACACAGATACTCATGATACACCGAAATAATGATATAATGAAACATGGATACTCCGATACATAGATATTTCGATACAACTATGATACAATGAAATAGTGTTTATATTAAAATGAAAAAAACCGAACAAGAGAGATCATTACATAGAAAAAACCATAAATTCAACATAACTTGATATGTTTGTAAGAAATAATTTTACACCGGCCACTTCAACTTATATACATTATCCATATGATTACATAACTCGTGAAATGATCACTGTCTCCTTGTTTTTCTCGGGGGATTACGTCTGCTTCTGGTTCGAGTCATAATTGCCGTATCGGGTGCATTAGGAGTGGATTGATCTGGTGTCGGTTCCTCCGCTTGCTCTTGTGGTGGTTCTTCTTCAAATTGACTGCAACCGGTTAGCACGGCTTTGATCTTCGCAAGTGCAGTAAATAACAATCCAGATCACTTCTTGAATGCCTTATCTCCTTGCGCAAGTAATCACCCGAGAAAATAGAGTTAAGAATGATATGGCCGTCATCCATCTTGTAAGCACCTGGGAGACATAATCATGAATAACATAGATAGAGTTTATCTCATCTCTAATAACAATGGCAATACATCATTTCAATGTGCACCTCTTTTTAGTTTGGTATTTCCCAATATCTAATTATTCTATTATCCATATTATCAATCTCTTAGATTAATGCCAAAGATGATAATATTCAATTTTCAAGTTAATAATATAATAACTATATCTATACGCCATTGCATGCAATCTTAACGATAAACAATATCAATTCAATGTATTTAATTTTCATATTTTTTATAATTAGATTTAACATGATATAATCTAATAAATTAAAATAACAATAATAAGATAATGATAATGATAATACGAACCATCCACCACTATAAAATAATCTCTATTAATAAAATAAGTCAATTTGATAGTTTTGATTCCATGTTCTAATAACTTGATATCATAGTAAAAACTCAAATGATGTAATAAACAATGTATGATGACATTTTCAAGAACTAACATTTAACGGATGTATAATGTTGAGATTTACCATAATAAAAATCTAATAAAACGTAAGTATCAAGTATCAATTAATATAGTAAAAATTGGGTTTTTTGTTGTTGAATTACTATTTGCTAGCGACAGTATCATAATATTAACTAGGCTAAAACCTATTACTCTCGTAATAATTAGGAATAATATTCTAAGTAACGGATCCATCTATTTAACACAAAGATATTTCATTTATAGAAACATTTTATCAAAGCAATAAATTTTCTATGAGCAAATAAGTAGTAATAAAGTATAATTTGTTACAAATATAATATTTTATCTATTTATTTTCAACTTCTTAATTAATTATTAAATTTTAATATTAACACCTACAATTAGAAAATAACTACTTGTTTCGCAAATTTTACAACTACGATTACAATATTATACTTTTTTCGTAATTATAATCTAAATATCAAATAAACAAAATTAACAAAAAAATTGTACTCGTTTAGAATTTTCCGAATGTAAATTATCATCGAACCATACAAGAAGTTTTCAGTTTTCAAGACAGTTACAAAGCATATAAGAATAAACAAAATAAAATTAAATTAAATTTAAATTAAAAGAGACTTACAGTAGAGCTCAAAAATCCTAAACCGAGAAGAAATCAGGTAGCTGAGGGTTGGGGTGTGGCAGCAGACACTGGAGGCAGACGGTGGGGGTGTGGCAGCGACGGGTGGGGGCGAAGCGCGTTGGGGCGGGCGGAGGCGGGTGGGGGGGAGGGGGTAGGGGCGGAGGATGTGGGGGCGGGCGGAGAGTGTGGGTCGGGCGGAGGCGGGTGGGGGCGGAGGGGGATGTGGGGGCGGGCGGAGGCGGGTGGGGGCAGAGGGGGTAGGGGCGGGCGGAGCTGGGTTGGGTCGGGCGGAGATGGGTGGGGGCGGAGGGGGTCGGAGCGGAGGATTTGGAGGCGGGCGGAGCTGGGTGGGGTCGCGTGGAGCTGGATGGGAGCGGAGGTGGTTGGGAAGGAGAAGAGAGGAGATGAGAGATATAGTAGAAGGGTATTTTGGGAATATATATGTGCTCACTAAGAAATTCTCCCCTTTTCTTAACTTAAACTGGGCTCACTAGGAAATCTGGGCTCACTAGGAAAAATCTAGTGCCCCTTTAGAAGTTCCCCTCAGCAAGGGGTTGAAGATGGACCAAGTACTATTTGCTACCCAATAACAAATAATAAATCCTCAATTTCAGATGGTCAACAACAACATATGGCTCTTTTATCCCCATTCCATGGTCTTGACAGAAAGATTTTGAAGGAAGCAATGGCTAAGACACTAAAAAAAAAAAAAAAAATCTGATCATAGGAGAGGGTAATTCCACTAGACGACGTCGTCAGCGATCTCGACGACCAAAGAGATTCAAGATAAAGCCCCGATGGAGACAACAAAGGCTCCTACTCAAGAGGTTGGAGAGGTTCTGGAGAGCTTGGAGGGGACGGACTCGGTAGGGGATGATGAGGAGAGGATCCCGGTGGTACAGGAGATACCAATTTTAAACTACAAGGAAATCACAGAGATCCCAGATTCACCGCCGACAGTTACGCCTACCAGGCACAGTAAAAGATTGAGTGAGAAGAGAGGGGACCAGGACTACTAGTTTGGACAGGTTGCCTCCCTTGCTTCAAAGAGGAAGGCGCTATACATCAACCTAAATAGAGGTATTTCTCAATTTTCTTTTGATATTTTAAACTTGCTGTCAAATCAAACTTTGCTTAAGTTTGCACAAATTTGTAACATCGATCTGGGTGATACTGAAAATAATAGGACACAAAATATCGAATTAATAGATGCTTATCCTCTAGGGACAATGTTAGTAGGGAGGGTAGTGCTATCGACGAGAACTATTGAGTTGTCTTTGTATCGTGGATGGAGAGACAATAATTGTTTACTGATGAAGATTATCTTCTGAAATATTAGAGGGTTAGGGAATATAACAAAAAGGTGCATGGTCGCAGAAGTTATGCGTGATAATGGAGTAGACATTTTTGCTTAGAAGAAACAAAATTGGAGAACCCGTCGATTTTGTTAAAACAAGAGATTGCCCTAAGAAGGAACTTTGACTTGACATTAAAAGATGCAAGGGCAGCATCGGAGGGAATAACAATAGGAGTAAATAGAAACCGTTAAGTCCTGAACACTTGGGTTATGGAATTTTCGCTAACGTTAATAGTCAAGCAGAAATCTAATGATTGGATCCAAAAAGTTACTGCAACGTATAGACCAAACCATAGAGATAGAAGAGGAGCACTATGGGAAGAAATCATAGAGATCAACTGCAAAAACGAACTTTCTTGGGTGATTGGAGAGGACTTCAATGTAGTAAGATATATGTAGGAGCGAAGAGGGGGAGATCAGAACACTCAAGATAGAGAAGTTTTTAATGAAATCATCAATGTGACAGGCCTAATTGAAATCCCCTTAAACGATCGATAGTTTACGTGGTCTAACATGAGGGAAGATCTGTACGTGGCTAAGTTAGATAGGATATGGTCTCTAAAAACTGGGAGGCTCGATTTGGTTTATCCAGAGTATATTCATGCTCCAGACTGATATCGGATCACTCACCAATTTGTTTGGACTCAGATGAGACGAGTACAAAATATATTAGATTGTTTCAGTATGAGAAGTGGTGGCTGGAAAAAGAGGAGGCTCACAAGATGATTCGATCGAATTTGTTACTCCCGATCAGGGGGAGAGACGTACCTGAAATATTATGCTGTAAATTAAGGAGATTATGACGAATCTTAACCAGATGGGACAGGAGATATTGTGGATTTGTGAAAATCAGAAAGAAGGAGTTGATGCAATGGATTGCAGAACTTGAGAAGCGAGAGGAAATCACAAGTCTCATAAGTGAGGAGAGAGAATCCCTGTGTAGATATCGAAAGAAAATTCAGGAGTTATACGAAATGGAGGAGATAATGGTGTCAGAGAGATTGATCGAAATAGTTAACGGAGGGGGATGCCAATACGGCCTATTTCCATAGGGTAGCAAATATGAGGCACAAAATAAACTTAATCCATTCACTCACTAGCCCAGAGGGGAGAACAATTGTTGGAAATGATATCAAGATACATATTCTTGAGTATTTCTGACAAATATTTGGGCGCTCTGAAAGCAAAAGAATCAGATTTCTGAAAGAAATATGGCCACCACAAAATAATTTGTGTCAGTTAAAAAATGATTTCTCCGAGAAAGAAGTTAAGAAAACAATCTGGGATCTAGGGCAGGACAAAACACTGGGTCAAGACGGTTTCTCAATATTTTTCTTTCGAACCTTCTGGTCATTAATCAAGCATGACCTCCTTAGTTTGTTCAGGGAAATGAATAGGGAGTGCTCGACTGGATAGATTGAACTACTTATTCATAGTGCTTATACTAAAAAATAACTCCCCAAGGTCAATCTGCGAGTTTCTACCGATAGCACTCTTGAATAGTATGCTCAAAATCTTTTTAAAGGTCCTGGCTTCTCGTCTCACTCTATACCTGCAAAAGATGATAGGTGATACACAGATGAGCTTTATTGCGGGATGGAACATCCTCGATGGTATGGCCATTGCACAAGAAGTTATTCATCAATGCAGGAAAACCGGTATATAGGGCTACCTATTTAAACTTGATTTCGAAAAAGCATATGACAAGTAGAGTAGGATTGTATAATAGAAACCTTGAGAAATAGGGGTTTTGGCCCTAAATAGATTAACTGGATCATCATTTGGCTTCACTCCAGCAAAATTTCTGTATTGACCAATGGGATACCAGGAAAAGAAATTGTCTGTAAAAGGGGTCTCAGGCAAGGTGATCTCTTCTCGCCATTACTCTTTGTGTTAGTGACGGAAGGCCTTAACTCATTATTCATGTGTATGAAGAGGGCATGCAAGATTGAGGGGCTATCTGCCTCTCGTGCAGTAACATGCACGAATTTACAATATGCAGATGATAGCTTAATCTTCGGACACTGCAACGTCTTACAAGCAAGTGCGATCAAATGGATTTTAAATTGTTTTGAGGCATGGTATGGTTGAAAATTAATTACCATAAGAGTTCACTCACTCTCATTGGTTAAGAAAATATCACTAGTAATTTGATAGTGGGACTCTTTGATTGGAAGGAAAGTAAATTTCTAATAAATTATTTGGGAATTCTAATCAGACTAGGCAAGATTAGAAAACCGGATTGGGCTCCAGTTATCGAGAGAGTCAGTAAGAGACTGGATGGCTGGAAAGGGAGAGTTTTATTCATGAGTGGTAAATTGATCTTGTTAAATACAGTGCTCTCTATCATACTAATATACTTCATGTCCTATTTTTTCGTCTGCGATGGGTGAGACAAAAGATCGACAAACTTCAAAGTCAATTTCTATAGGGGGATTCTATAAACCAGGGCAAGAAATTTCATTTAGTGGTTTAGGACCGAGTGTGTAAGGCAAAGAGGGATGGAGGGCTCAGGGTGCTAAATCTTGGAGTTTTAATTTGGCTCTTATTACTGAATGGTGGTGGAGGTTACTGTCCCAATCTAGTGGTGTATTGCAAAACATGTTACGGAACAAATACGGCCACAGAAAAGTACATGGCGTGGCAAAAGCTGAAACATATACAACACATCATATTTTTGGAAAGGCATTAGGAGTGTCAAAGAAATATTTTGGTAGGGCGTCCATACAAAGTAGAAAAGGGTGATAGTATAGCCTTCTGGGAGGATATATGGTGTGATATAGTACCTCTCAAAACATCGTTTCCGATGGCTTATGAGGCATACTATAAAAAGGAGGATACAATTACAAGTTTCTGGAGAAGAGGCATATCTGGAAGACAAAATGTTTGACGGAGGGGCTGGCAGGATCCCAGCCAGTGTATTCTATGTGGTTCTGCTGTTAAAACTGCAACACATGTGTTGGTGGAATGCCCTTTTACCAAGTCGATATAGTTGGAAGTTGCCAACCGGTATAACATTCAGATTGGATGTGACAACCCTTCATCCATATGAACGAGATTTCAATTCATGGGAAGAAAACTAAATATATTTAGGATAGCATCGACTGCTTTAGTCTGGAACATATAGATGAAGAGAAATAAAAGAATATTTAGTAATAAAACTTATTAAATAGATCATTGCTTATACGGCGATTCCAAGTGCTGGTTTGGGAGAAGCGTCTCGTGTTAGTCGGGAGGAGTAGACTTGGTGGACGTTCCTGGTCTGCACTTGTGATTGCAGCCGCGGAATATTTTAGTTATTGAGTATTATGTAGTGTGTAGGTTGTAGTGGACTGTATTGTAATCCACTTTTGCTTATATATGGATTTATGAACACTTTTGTATGTTCTATTAAAGTCGTTTTAGTGGAATGCGAGGGTAATAACTCACCGTTTTGATTTAAAAAAAAAAAACATACATGATATTAGCATAACAAACTCCGGGATTACAAGATATCGCAGTAACTGACTAATTTGTTTAGAAACAGAATCCCCGTGAACCAACCTAGAAATCCGAGTACGTAGTTTCTGTGCTCAACCTTCAACATGTAAAATATTAAGAAAACAAGCACCAAATCAAGACTGCCATAGCATCATAGAGTGCAATGCACACTCCCCATTCGATCTCAGCAGTAAAGAAATGCTTCTGCCTAATTTGTCTTTGATTTGTTAACCTTCTTCTTGGGTTGTCGTTTTGGAGTCGAGTTCTTCAATCCCAGATAGAAGACGAGCAAGCCAAAGGAGCCAGGTTCTACACAAAAAAGAGCACATCCAATTTTCTTTTATGTACTGTTGTTTGCGTCCTATTGAGGTAGAATAAATAGATGAAATAGAATGAGGCAAGGATCAAACCTCCGTGAATTTGACGAAAAGTTGAACAAATTTAGTCCTTTCCATGTCGTAGTTGCAGAAATCATACACAACAGGAGCAATTAAGGACAAGTAGATCAGCTAATTAAGAAATGGATTTCATCAAATAAGTTAATACAGGAGGAGATTCAAGTCCTACTCTTTTAGCATAGTCTAAAAAACTGGTAATTCCCAACGAATACAACAGTGACTAAAATAGAAAAATGTGCAAGTTGGGACAGGGCAAGAGAAACCATTCAAGGTAGAAACTAGAGAGGAAATTGGAGCTAGGGTTTAAGGTTTATGGATTCCAGAGTTAGGGAGAAGAGTTGGTGAGTTCATGAAATGGATGAGGGGGGATATTGGGGAGAAGACGAGTAACTGGTCAAAAGAAAATTTACGAACTTAATTTTTTTTTAAGTTCATGAAGTGGGTTCACAAGGCAAAGTGGTGGCGCATTTAGAATTTCCCATAACTTTATTTTCTTTCTGAAGGATTGCATCATATCATGCTCTCATTGGTTCTATACTCTATAGTATATAGAGACTAGAAAAGCTAAATGAAAATAAGATGGGTATCTGGATAACTTTATTTTCTTTCTGTATGATTGCATCATATCATGCTCTCATGGAGTCTATACTTTATAGAATATAGAGACTAGAAAAGATAAATGAAAATAAGATAGGTAGGATTCTGATCTCTGTTATATCAGCAACAAGCAGGATTTTGTTGAAGATGAGATCTATGCATCACTAGGGGCTCTAAGAAATTCCTTATTTTCTCCTTTGAAGTTCAGCAATTTCCAATTTAGTTTAGCAGAGGTTCATTCTTGTTAAAACTCAGATCCTGTCAAGAAAAATGTTACAGTTTGCATATTTTAACAGAATTTTACACTTGCATGATGACTACCTAGCAGAGCTCGAGAAATAGTTGAGATTTGAAACCTGTAAAGAAATATATGTTTCTTCTATTGTAAATATACTTCAAAAAAATTTGTGATATTAATTCATTTTTTAGTTCGAAGGAAGACAAACAAATTCTAGCTAATTGACAAATTAACATCTTTAAATCAAAAATCAGAAATTGATCATGGCTATTTAAAAATACACTAGACAGAGAAAGGAAATTACATGCATCACAGAGAGTTTCAATTTGACTCGAGGAGAAAAACAGAACAACCCAACAATAATGGTGTCTAAGATTGCATAGGAAAATAAAGGAAGAACTTAGAGCGTTCGTGATGCACTTACGGAATAATGGAGGATGCTTTGCTTATTGGAGGAGGATCCATAACAATTTCTTTATTTTCTTTGTTGTACAGGATACAGGCACCAAAAGATGATTATGGTAGGGTTAGAGTTTGAGAAATGACAAATATACCAAAAATGAATCTGACAGAATTTGCAGCATTTAGCTAAAATCTGAATCATATGATTTCTGTAAGGGTTGAATGGAAATTAATGAGTCTTGTGGAATGATATATTTATGAAGAACATTTAAGGATCTGTCCAAAGAAAGGGAATAAAGCAGCAACAAGAGCTTAGTGAAACAGAAAGAAATATGTTTATACTTACAAAGAGTGCAACACAAGTCTATTAAAAGAAAATACATCAGACTATTTCATCACTTCATTTTGCTAGCATTCGTTCTTCATCCTCAGCTCTCTTCCAAGCAGCCTGCAAACAAATTAGCAGTAAGATGAGCAGAGAAATTATTGATATATCTAACTGGTTTGAACTCTGAACTCTTAGTCATCTGGAAGAAACAAGAATAAAAAAATTCACAACTTACTCTATCACGCTCGAGCCTCGATAGATGGGGCCGTATAGAATTGCCCAAGCTCAAGCCTCCCCATGTTTCCTGCAATTCCCTCTCCCTTGCTTGCTTCCGAGAATCTGAATATTTAGTGTAGTCGTCTGACTGCTGAGCTGCAGCCAACTTCACCTTCTCAAGTTTTGGTTGGTGCATGACTAATATCCTATCTAAGCTATCTGAAGCTGCAACTTCAGTCTGTTTCCTATGTTTGATGATGTCGTATACTGGCTGCTGCGATGCAGCCAATTTGGCCTTCTCGAGTTTTGATTGATGTCTAACAAAACTCTCATCTAAACTCTCCAACTTTTCAGGCTGTTTCTCTCCAATTTTAACTGTCGATATTGGATCATACTCTATTCTAGATGCCATTTTTTCCTTTTCGAGCATGGAATCATGCTTTACCAATACCTTGTCTAAGCTCTCTACAGCCATTACATCAGCTCCATGCTTTTGCTGATCTCTCTTCATTGTGTACGTTCCTCGTTCCAATGCTCGCATTTTCTCCCTCTCCAACCTATGCATCGGCTTGACTAGGAGCTTGTCAAGGCTAGTTTGTTCCTGAGAGGAAAATGAATTGAGTGCCTCTTGTTTAGCTCTTTCAAGCCGAGAGATGTGTTTTACAGGTGACTGCTTCATATGCTCCAGCTCCAACTCATTCTCAGTACCCAATGGAGTTCGATCGTTTGTCTCTGTGAGTTTCCCAGCTTGATGCTCGCCTTCTGTTGGATCATACTCTATTCTAGATGCCATTTTTTCCTTTTCGAGCATGGAATCATGCTTTACCAATACCTTGTCTAAGCTCTCTACAGCCGTTACATCAGCTCCATGCTTTTGCTGATCTCTCTTCATTGTGTACGTTCCTCGTTCCAATGCTTGCATTTTCTCCCTCTCCAACCTATGCATCGGCTTGACTAGGAGCTTATCAAGGCTAGTTTGTTCCTGAGAGGAAAATGAATTGAGTGCCTCTAGTTTAGCTCTTTCAAGCCGAGAGATGTGTTTTACAGGTGACTGCTTCATATGCTCCAGATCCAACTCATTCTCAGTACCAAATGGAGTTCGATCGTTTGTCTCTGTGAGTTTCCCAGCTTGATGCTCGCCTTCTGTGGCAACAAATAACACAGTCAGCATATTAGAGTCTATATTCTCTTTGTCCTTGTTTGACGAAACTATTGCATGCAATGTCCTGCCAGATAGCACGTCAGTCTTCTCCTTATGAGATTTTTTCGCTTCCTGGATCTCCTTCTCAAGTTTAGAAACATGTTTTACAAGAATACTTCCCAGATCTGAGAATGGCTCTATTAATGTAGACTTTGCCTCGGTATTTATCACCTCAGATGTTCGTGGAGCATGTTGACATCTTGAGTTTCGTGCTTCTTGAACTTCTCTCTCAAGCCTAGAAACATGTTTCACCAGGAACTTGTCAAGACTTGGAACTTCTGTAACAGTTTCTTTCCTATTTGAATATCCCTCCATAAAGCGAGTGGCAAAAGAGTCCCCCCTCGCTCCTCTTGTTCCTTGTTCGTACTCTTTGCTATGTTCTAGTTCAAGGAGAGCAGCATTCAGACCACAAGTGGCGACTATAGTGGCAAGAGAAGCAAGCTCATCCTCTTGTAGACCTTTGAGTCTGTCGAGCATGACACTGACAAGCTCTGTGAATGATTTGGCACTTCTTTTGTCATGATCACTGGGAAGCTGCCTGCAATTAGATTTATGCTTCTTTTCAGTAACTTGTGTGTTTACTTCATTGTCACTGCCAAATTTCACATCAAATTCAGATTCTGAAGAAATCTCAGGTTCAGTTTCGCTATTGTCAGGATTCTGACTAATTTTCCAAAGCAAGTCTTTAAATTCTTCTTTATTTGAAGAGGGAGGATTGTTTGCAAGCTGTATGAAGGCCCTTTTAATTGCAGCCATCACTTCCTTATCCACATCAAATGCAGTCTCAAAAGAAGCAGTGACCATGTGGGTAGATTTTCCACCAATGGATGAGTGAGATTCTACTTTGCATGGTCTCCTTGAGCTATCAGGTTTATCATACATCATTACTCCCTTTGCTCTTGCAGCTTCAAAAGATTCTGTTGCATTTTTCTCGGCCTTCTCCAACTCAGTTTCTGCTTCTTTACTTTGAATCCTGTTTCACAAGAGAAAATTAATTAATATAGGTCAAATTTTGGGACAATAATGAAAATATTGAGATGCCGTCACCTGGCTGCTCTAAGCACTCGGCACCATGAGGCTTCCACCATTGCTGCTTTACGAGCTTCCATAGCCTTCCTGGCTGCTTCTCTAGCAGCAATTTTCTCCCTAGCTATCCTTGTATAATGTGGGTTAGCATTGCCTAGAGTCTCATCGAGTGATAAGTTCATTCCTTCATTCTCCTACAAGAACTAACAAGATTTTGTTAAAATTTCAAATTTCAGGCATGGAAACACTGCCAGTTCATAAAAGCTTTCTATTTTTTCCACAAAGGCAATTAGTCTAATTAAAAAAACTTACTGTATTACCTGAAGATTTCTGATTTTCCTTTTCAAGTAGGAGTCGTTCTTCTTCCGAGGAAACCAGTTGAGTGGAGAGCCACTTCGCCTGTGTTGAGGCTTCTTAATTTGTGACATAATTTTATTAACAGAATTCAAAACAGAATGCCCACTGACTTTTGGTCCTCCACTCTGAAAAAATATGCATAACGTGAAAGCTTCAGTAATTGTATGTTCTGTGTGCAGTATTTTATCCAACAAATGAAAACAACTGTTTCAAGATATATGTGGAGATATAATCCATAATCATACACTTTCGCTTGCATACTTCTTAAAACATGGATTCAAGTATGTTTCAGCCTATGTGCTACAGGGGGTTAGAATGCAGCCTCAATAAACTGCTTTATCTCACATTTATATTCATTACGAAATTAAGAAGACTAATTACCGAAGAATAAATGCAATTATATGGAAGTGATGAATTGAAAAGGGAGCTATAGCCCAAATGTATAAATTTCATTTCAACGAAGTTAATAAATTTAGCTTAATAGGTTTTCTTTCCTTCTGATCTTCGAATACAGACTATATTATCAAATATAGAACTATGGAAGAAGTAGGCAACTCAAGTTGGAAAAATAATGTGAACACTAGAATCTGATTGATAATAATTGGTCAAATTTCTCTATGCTATGTCATCATACCGTTTATTTAAAAAACCCCATAACTACAAAGTATTATCTAAGGAGTAAGGAATACTAGCAAGTCCCTCTATAAAAGAAAAGGGGAAATCACGAAAAATATCCAGCTATTTAACTGTTTCAATTGGAATTATGCTTTCGGATTTGATAACATCAAACAATATCACAGTGCCTCTCAAAGAGATATGGATGCGTGCACATGTATAGAAAAAATGAATGTACAATAAATGAGTGTGTGCTTATGTCTGTGTGTGTTTTCAGTTGAAATTATGCCTTAGAATTTGAAAAACAGCTACAACATCATAGTATTTTCCCTATAAGTTATGGACGCTCATGCATGCACGTGCGCACACACGACTACATGTTCAGCTATGTGTATACCAAGGTTCTAAATATTGGATATCAGATTCATATTGGATGAGGAATAGTGAGATATCGAACGATATATCGGGGACATGACCCAATATTGAGCTTTTATATCGTATCAACAAGCCCTCCAAAATAATATACCCTCGTTCATCTTAGCCGATATTTAAAACAATGGTGTCTACAAGGATGCATTTACAATGTATAGATGCTTTTTCAAAGCAGGAGGTCAAGGTGTTATATATGTTCCGTGAAAAATTGTTGCATCTAACTTAGAGTGATCCTAATGGCTGACATATTTGCTTCTCACGTTTGATTTAAGGCCCCAGTTTCTACCTCAGGCTCAGATAAACTCAAGTGTTGTGAAAATCCTATTTTTTTTTTTCTTTTTAGAGAAGAGAAACCAATCATGTTGAATGGGAGTGACAAAAATTGTTGCATCTAACTTAGAGGGATCCTAATGGCTGACATATTTGCTTCTCACGTCTGATTTAAGGCCTCAGTTTCTACCTCAGTCTCAGATAAACTCAAGTGTTGTGAAAATCCTATCTTTTTTTTTTCCTTTTTTAGAGAAGAGAAACCAATCATGTTGAATGGGAGTGACAAATATTGGTCCCACATATTACGCTTATTGACAAACCTATCAACACGGGAATAAGCCCAAAAAATGAATTATTTGCTTTTTTCCTCGTACACAAAATTCATTAATCCAAAAAATTAATGTTCGCTACATGACCACTTTTTAGACTATAATTAATGTTCTCTGTGATAAAACTAGTGTATTAGTCAAACAAACTTTTGGATTATAATTGTTAGGATTCAAATCTAAAGGGACATAGGAGTAATTCAAAGGATTTTCACCCAAAATAGAATCCAAGAGATTTTCATCCCATCCATCCAATTAAGTCCTAAAGGGTTCCTATTGGTTTCATAACTATTTTGGAGGAAATAATTAAATACTTGTGAAGTTAACTATGCCATCCAAATAAGCTTCTTTCTTTTAATTTCAAGGATCTAATCCATAGGAATGTAGGCACAATCCAAAGGATTTTCACCCTAAATAAAATTACAAGAACTTTCTCCCTAATCATCCATACAAGTCCTCAGCATTTCATGAATTGTCTGAAGTACTTTATCCACATTTAGATAATTCAAATTTTCAGTCAACCATATTATAAACTAGTATAAGGGCTGAAAACGACACCGAATCTATATTATTATGAATAGTTTAGAGTTCCATACAGATATAACTTCCCCAATTTTCCAATTTATTAGGTCTACTTTTAGTCTAAGGGTCCACCAGCATAAGCGAAGCATATATCCACCCATCCAGCTTTAGATATAATCATAGACATCATGTACGTAACCTTTAATTTTTTATGTAAATTTTAAAAAAATTCGGTATATAGATGGAAGTTGACCGCTATGATGGAAATGAGCATTGATCTGATGCAACAAATTCAATAAATTCTACACTAATTATTAATATTTTCGAGTGAAACCATCTTTTCCCATAACAAATAGACTGAAATTAGTCTAAAGTCTAAAACTTCAGAACTAATCAAAGGTCATACATATGAGCTCTATATCAAGTTATATGCACCTGGCTACCTGCCCAATCAGCTATATAGTTTTGTGGATGAAAGTAAGAGTACACAACATTTAAGAGGAAAAAAAAAAAGAAGTAATGCTTCAATATGAATAAACTGCTTCAGAAACTTCATGAAAAGATCCAAATGATTCATCTCTCAGGATGCTAAAATTGGCTTAACTATCACTCAAAAGCGCATCAAAATTCCAATCATAATCCAAGAGAATAGCATTCTGATGTAAATTGAAGCTATTACAATATTTTAATTTCCTAGAAGCAGACCCTAATTCTACAATCTATGCATTGTGGATTCATGACAATGAATTAAAAGAACCAACTTTCCCCCCTTCGCCCAAAAATTCAGAAAAAAATGACAAAAATAACCTAAATTAGGGTTCACGCATCAAGATTAACGATCTCAACAAAAATTAGAAAAGGGACGATCTAATAGAAATCTTGATAGCAACCTACGAAAAGGAAAAAAACAGATTAAATTGCAATTAAAGATCCGAAGATTACCTTTCGTCCACTTCCGATCGTAGTTCCCGACGATTCCACCTCCAATTCCTCGTGATCCAAATCGCTAGCGCCCTCGTCGTTCTTCGTCTCTTCCGACTCGCAAACATAACGCAACTCCATGGCCGACGGAGCTCGAGAAGATGGATATTCTGATAACAGATCAGACGAAATTTTTCGCAAAGAGAGAGAATCGAGGGGAGATTTCGAGGAACCCTAGAAAAGAAAGAGAGGGAGGGTGAGAATATCCGTTTAGAGTTTTTTGGGGAGAGACGGAGGGCGAGCCGGAGTGGCCCTGTCGGCGGCATTTAATAGATGAAAACTAGCCGTTACGATATTCCCAATTTATTACTAATATTTATTTAATTAAATGCGAAAAAATTCATAACGGAATTGGGCCCGGCCCGGAGCTGGGCCTGTCAAATTGGACAGGCTTATTTGTGTATATTTGATGTAGTAGGGGAGGGGGGCAATTTGCCCATCCATATGGATATTGATTATAATGATAAAAATGGGTATAAAATTTAGTTTACTATCCCAATTTTTATTTTTATCAGCTCAGTGATTAAGGTTAACTGTATTGTAAAATGCCTTGGATATTACAAATTGTTGATGAGATTTGTTGAATCAATTTAAGTATTAGACAAGGATTGGCTCGAGATGAATCAAGCTAAGGGTGTGTTTGTATGTATGGAAGTATAATAGAAGTAGTGGACGTAAGACTATTTTTACTATTTCAAGTTTTTGTTTGGCCAAAACAAAAAGTTGAAAGTTAATTTTTATATACTGAGAAGGCGCCTATGTGATATTTTACTTCTAATTTTTTTTTCCTCACACTTTGACTTGGAAGAGCACTAGGAAGTAGAGAAACAAGCTAAAAAATTATTTTTTTATTTGCATGCCAACATTACCATTCAAAATATATACTTTTATACACATAACATTAATAAATTATATAAATATTTATTTTATTTAATCAATTAAATAATACTAACATCACTTCCTAATACACTTTTTTTCCCCCAAAAATTAGCAAACAAACACAAGAACAAGTCTACTTTTTTTTACTTCCATTTTAAAAGTTACTTCTTAATTTCCTCCTCAATTCTACTAATTTCACTATCCAAATGCACCCCAAGTCAAAATGTAAATTGATGAGATGCTAGGTCTCGGATGAGTATATTGCAGTAATAAAAGAAACATAAAATACAAGTAGATAAGTGCCTACAAGATTTAGGCATGATAGATGCCGAATCTATATTCTCAGAAGAAGAGTCGATCATCTCACTTAATCTTTTTTATAAAAAACAATTACAAATCACTCAAAACCCACTATTTCCTCTCCATAAGTTTAGTAGATCTTAGATCTTGGATTAGCAACACTGCCTCTTGAAGCAGGAAAAGTCTAACCCTTGGTAGAGGGTATTTATAGTCGTTGGCATTAGATTATAAGAGGAATTGTATTCAAAGCAAAATTGTTTTTCTCTGCATCCAAAAATAAGTTTTTTTTATACTCTCTTTATCTCTTTATATGGATATAGATTTCCATATCCGTAGAAAAATTTGATCTTCTTCTTTGTAGAGCATTCTGATGAATAGATGATTTGTCATTGCTGGATATACATTAATAGTTCCATCTCTACAAGAAGGGAATCACGCATTGACCATGCTACTTTGATGCCTTTGCCGAGTTACTTCAGTTCTTCAACTCGTTGAATATATTCATTTGGGCTGGTGGCCAAGTGACTTTTACCTTGGACATGAGCTGACTATTTCCTGCAACAATAATAGCTTATAACTCCTGAATTCAGTCCACTTAGCTTTTTGACTGTGTTTGACTTTTCCCAAGTTGACTTTAAATATTCGCTTTTTTTATTTAGCTTTTTTCTCGATATTGGATGCCTCTAATACCACCGTGATATTGACCCCATATTGATACTGTCGATAATCTAATATAAGTTGATTATTGAATATTTACATATTAATAATATAATTGGGGTTTATGGGAGAATTGAAAGGTGGAGATGTTAATGCCCTTTGGGAGATAATAAGAGGATTGATCAACTACCATTTGTGTCGTGTTGTTATTTCGAACTGTAGCCAGGGTCGTGTTCTCCAGCTAATGTCTTGATGTGTTATCGTGTCTCTAGCTATTGTCACAAAGTAACCATTTCATGGGTGTTTACATGGTGCTCCCATAACAAACAAACTTATCTACCAATCAGCTCTATCAAGTGTTAACTTAGTAGCAAATGGATTGAATATTTAGTGAGGTTGATGTTGCCATGTTATACTTAATAGGGTCTTTCTCTGCTTTTGTCCGAGTATATATGATACATGCAGATCACCTTAGGTATTAACTTCCTTTGCATTATTTAAATTTGCGCTTTATTTATATCACATATTGCATACATATTCATATTTATTTATCACGTTATACTCTTCATTATTTTCCCGTCATTACTAAATTTTTTCACATGCTTAATTTATCTCTTGACGTGCCTGGTCCTTGAGTTATCTCTACTGTCCAGATGCTAGAAACTTCGAGAATGACTGGCTAACTGAAGATCCTTTCTTTTAGGAGTAATCATAACCTTAGCAAGTCATTAAGGACTTTCTTTCTCGATATAATCATCTCATGTTTTGTAGCCGATGTATTTGAATTTAATTTATAATCCTCTTCTTTAGCAAGTGGCCATCTTTCGTTTTATCATCAACTGGTAATGGGCAAAGTACTCTTATACCTATCTATCTATAATCTTTCCAAGTTGTACTTGGAATATGTGATGAAAATCCTTCATTTTTTTGGGGTATCCGTCGATAATACCTTATTAAGATATGTGATACATTGTCAAAATTTTTGGTGTGTAATTTGGATACTAGGTCTGAACCAACTATTTTCTGGAGCAAGTCAAATATTTTTCAGCTTGGTTTAGATAATATGAGTAGAACAATATGAGTTTTGCTTCTTTGTGTTCTCCATTTACTTAAATGAGATTAGATATTTTCTCTACTATTTCCCTTCTCTTCGAAGCAAAAAGCTAGTTTCCTATAATATTTTTTAAAGTTATGTTCGTTTATTTAATAAATGAGCCTAGTAGATTTACATTCGAGCTTACGCTGCATACCTAGAAACATGAGAGGAACAAGTTTCTAAGTGCTAGATACATAAGCTTATCCAACATTTTATGTTTTGGAAGGACACAGTACTTTCTAAAGCACTCTTCTAGCTAGATATGTCCTATAGATTAAAGAAGACAGTGTCTCCTTTTAGCATGATCTATAATAGTACATACAGACTCCTCTTTGTTAATTATTCCCAAACCTGTAAGATATAGCTACTAACAAAGATACAGTGGTCAAAACTATTGGCTCGGGAAAAATGGTGAGTATCTCTTACCTTTGAGGGGTCTCTACAGATTAGCGGTGCTAAAAAAGATATACTTTACAGGGTACTTAGTGAAGTTACCCCAAGCATCAAATCTAATGAGACTTCCATGTATAGGTTGGAGAAGACGAAGGTATTCTTTGTGATGTTAACCTACTGTCGTCTTAACAATGCAGGATTTGCTTGTTAGAATATGCTAAAGCAACCTTTGTTATTAAATGTCCCCCTGAAGATTAGGATGTTTATCTAGTTGATTTTAAGGATGCACTCCTAACCTAGAATAATTTTCAGAAAAGAGGTTGGCAAGTGCACGATAGATGCACAAGAATGTTCCTTGTGCAGAGTTGAATATGAATTACCACATTACCTAATGTTAACTTGCATTCCAATAGAATTTGGTCGGTCCAAATACGCTTTGCACTTTGGTCTACAGCTAATCTGATCGGTAAAGTCAACTTATGTCCAAGGTGAGGACTCAGGGAGAGATGCAGCTACTTAGACAAGAGGTGACAATATCCATATCCATACACTTGAACATGTAGAAAGACTGCAACCATGGAACCTTGAAAACATTGTGCACACTTCTTATGAATGCACTTCAACTAATATTTCCAATATCAACTTGTGGTATGGCATACTTTCATATGTGGATAGCTTCAGAGGATCTCACTACTTCGAGGAAGCACATGTAAGGTCTCTAGATGCCAATGAATGATTGTTCGGAGCCCAACTAACGTATGACTAGAGATGGTAATGGACGAGTCGACGGATCAATTTTTGGCCCTCTTTCTATATAAGATTTTGAATTAGAAAATTAAAATTTTTATTTTTAATTCAAAATTTTATATAGAACGGACTAAAAATTGACCCATAAACGCGTCCATTACCATCCCTACGTATGACCCCACTATGATGCAGTCAGCTTAGTAGTTATTTTGGTGATGATTTCTCTTTTGCGGCATGTCATCTTATGTGTATAACAAGTACTTTGTTTTGGATTTCCAATTTGTACTTTATATTCTCTTTTGTTATTTTATTAGTTTTGGTTTATAAATTAACCAGTTCAGACTTATAAAATACAAGGCCCACTAAATAAGAATCTACAGAGCTTGCATGGCCCAAGAGATTCAGGAATCCATCACCGACTAGAATCGCTCTAAGGATATAGTTTAGTTATAATAAAGAAATCTCCCTTTAAAAGGTAATTGAATTCTTCTCGAATCTGGAGTTTGTATTGGATTGTAACTACAATTCTACTAGCAAAGAACTACAAGTACTCTCTTCCACCACAAGGAGAGGAAAATCTTGGCATCCACTGATCATCTCTATTTCGGTCTAGATATCAGAGAGATCTCGACTTATAGCTATCATCTTTCTCTCTACCAACTCCATGCAATCAATAGAGAAAAGAGAGGGATTGAGAGATTGTAATCTTAATTCCACTACAGAGCATATGCTAAAACTGTTACCTCCCACTGAGGACATAGACCCCAGATCCCTTCTTGGCCTAACATCACTATATTATATGTATGCACTTTATCTGTGTTCTTTCTTTTTCTTAGGTAAGAACGTTCTTACAGATTATTTGTGGTCAGAAATTGCCTTGTGAACCCGACTTAGCTCAGGACCTGATTCTTAATCCAATTTATTTTTAGTGCTCAAGTTTGGTTTAATAATCTGATCAAAATTGATATCAACATTAAGTAATGGAATATAGATGGTCTCCTTACTCGTCTTAATGACCAAAAAAAGTTTATAACATTTGTTTGTCTTTTACAAGACTTTTTCTCCACCCTTAAGTTATTACTGAGCCAATCTCGATTCATGAGCTTATAAAGTTTTTTTTTTTTTTTTTTTTTTTTTTTTTTTTTTTTTTTTTTTTTTTTAAAGCAAGGAGGGTGGGTATATCCTCATGCATTTCATTGAGTAGACTTTAACTTTAACGAAACAAGCTATTACATATTAGGATGTCTGCCGCTAATATTAGGCTACAGTCTTAGTACATATATTAATACAAGCTTTTAGTTTAAAGAAAAATAAAAAGCTTGTAGCAGATCCTCTTCTTCTGCTGGATGAACTACTCCATTGGGTAAGTGTCCTTCCATGCTGGATCACTTGAAGGTGCTTCCTCCCCACCAATACGTCCCAGAGCTCTCTCTTCTCTCCCTTATTATTTTCTCTTGCTGTGAGCGCTATCAAGTCCGATGTTTTTCTGGGATCTTTTCTTTGTTGTCTACTAGGGGTGGGTAGTAAATGATTTTGATGATCCTGCACAGCGTATGAATAGTCAGATTTGCCTTCCTAACCGCGGCCATTATTGCTGTCACACTACTCTCCACTTTCTTTACCCCCGCGCTGCACTCCTTCGAGCTTATAAAGTTTTTACCAAGCCAATATCGAATCACAAGCTTACAGTCGGGCTTGTTTAAAGCATAAATAAATACTAGCATAGTAAGTATTTCATAATGATTTAACATCGTATACATGCTCTACTCTTTGCCTAAACAAGTTTTGAATAAGCTTAGCTCGTTTCACGCCTAAACAAACTCTAAACAAGCAGAGATCGAACACATTCATGCCTAAACAAACTCTAAACAAGCGGAGATCGTACACAACCAAGCCCGAACTAGCTCCGTTCCCGAATATTCACTTGTTTTACCAAACAAAAGTTTGTGTTCAAGCTTGGTCCCATCCATTTATCAAACAAATACAAACTGGTTTACGAAGCCGAACTAGAGCATTTTACGCCCAAGCAAGGTCAAGGAACCGCAATCAGAACGAATTGCCCCTTGGAGACAAGAAACCCCAATCAGAACACCATATAACCATTTAACCAACAGTCCTGTGCACTTCAGCTGTAACCCTTCATCACACTCATCAAATTAGCAGTCTCCATACAGCTCAAGATCAAGAATGTTTGGCTAATAGTTTGCAAAAAAAACCACCACGTCGACGATCTTATCATTATTTTAATACATCAGAAGTGATATTTTCCATTCATGAGGTGCTTTTATAACATATGATGACTGATTCAAAGAAGGATCAGGATAACATATCTTCATGCGTGTATAGTTTCTTCTTTTTATAACTTCACACAAAAGGTTACATACATTTATATCATGAAGCGAGTCATCTTGTATTGATAAATTTGGATAATTAGCTCTCTCTCCACCAAGTTCAAAACCGCCTATTTGAGTCCGAATCGCTATCTTGGAGTGATGTCTAGATACAGAGCAAAATTTGGTCAGTTCTGTTGATCTCTAATCCATTTTGTTGCAACCCATTTTTCTCCTTTGATGACTGGGCAGCTACCATGAAGTGACGTCTGCACGAACAGAAAATCAGTGGTCAATACAAACTATGCTCTAATGATTTAGCTTCTCACACCAACTGCTGAAAGCTTTCATCAAGTATGCCAATTTTACAATGACATCAAACCAATGACAGAAGTCTCTCACGCAAATGTTGCTAGTTAGTTGAAGTGTATGCAGATCACTCCAAAGAATTGACACCATTTAATAATTTCAAAAGTCAAAGGTAAATAATTCACTACAAGTAGACTTCATTTTAACAAATTTAACTGCAGTAGAGTTCAAACTGGTTACGCCATTTCAAAAATTCCCACCTCAGAAGAAACTTACCAAGTTCATCTGCTAATCATCCTAATTAGGGATGGTAATGGACACGTCTATGGGTCAAATTTTGACTCGTTCTATACAAAATTTTGAATTAAAAGTGAAATTTTTATTTTTCTAATTTAAAATTTTGTATAGAGAGGGCCAAATTTTGGCCCGTGGATGTGTCCATTACCATCCCTAATCCTAATGTTTCTCTCTCTAAAATAAGGTTAAATCATACTCCAAAATATTTCCATTTTCTTGCCTCAAATTCATTCAACAATTTCTAGTTACAGAGCTTTTAACAAGTGGTACAACAAGCTTGCTTCTTGACCGTACAAGCATATAAGGATGAAGCAGAAACAATGAACTATTGAATCAAACATGGTACATTGGATGAAGCAGAAACAATGAACTATTGAATCAAACATGGTACATTGCTCAACTCTATAGGAAAACTTTCTAAAGCAGGAAGGTTGTCAATGTTAAAATTGGATCAAAAAGTTCTAGATATTATTAAGCCACCATCTTTTAAAAAAAAAAAAAAAAAAATTGAGTGACAAGAAGACACCCAAAGAACATAGAGCCTTCTACTTTGCCCAGGAGAAGGAGGGGGGGGGGGGTGGGGGGGTTGTGGCTGGGCTGGGCTGTGGCTGGGCTGGAGGAGGGGAAAGAGAGCGAAAGAACTGAACAGAATCAACAATTGGACAGTGAAACAGATTATGGTTATACACTTATACTTATAGCTCATCATTATAATTAATTATCAGTATCAGGAGATCTATACTTCCAACTTTTCCCCAATTTCTAGTTCAGATACAATCCCTTCAGCCCTTGCTGACTTAGCTTCCCAAATAGACTTCAGCTTCATGAAAAATTAATCTTTCTAAAAATTGATAATGGAAAAATTTTTATAAATTTCTTAATAATTAGCTTCTGTGCACAAGTTTTATGATGATGTGTATCACTATCAGTACATCACCACATTACAGATGACATTTTACCTATTTTCTCCCAGTCTATTACAGAGTGAAGGAAAATTAATGATTATGTCTTCGATAAAAAAAAGTTCATCTTCACTAGTCTGTAATATAGATACAGATTACTGAAAAAGATAAATGAAGACTGATCACACCGAGTTTCATCGTGTGACAACATGCCCATAACTCTTTCTCATGCCATCGTAACTCAGTTTATCAACATCAAGCATTTTCCTCCCCTCCATGCCCTCTAGTTAAAACTGGAAACTTGTCGGAACAATTAAAAATTTGACAAACTGTCCTGCATCTGAAATTGCAAGCTGGATCCATTCCCTAACAAATACTCACTTAGGCCAACACCACTGGCTCGGATATGACATGTCAATGCGATAGATTATGAAAGCAGTGATGTGGGAACCTATGACATGTCAGTATGATACCTTATGAACACAGTGATGCAGGAATGTATAACATGTCCATGTGAACCTTTAGAAGGTAGGATAGAACATGGCATACATGTAACAATGGTTAAATTGAGGTTTAAAATATAAGAATTGGCATTATTCTGACCATTTATAGTATTAAAATCGGCAAATACCAGACATAGCATATTGGTTATATCAACAAATATCAGACCGATATTATATGATATATAGCGTATTGGATACCTCAAAATCCATTTCAATATACGAAATACATATCATTCTCTGCCAATATTTAAAATGTTGGTTAAATATATTTTTATAAAGCAGATTATTCTAGCCAGATCTCAGTCAAATACCAGCCGAGTGTCGAAAACAATGTTGAATAACGCGTTATGAAAACCGTTATGTTGTGTTATAAACCTAACAGAAAGCAAACGTTACTTAACAGTCGAAAATAACTCAATGCACCGTAACGGCTCATTTTTTATGTTATTTTACGTTATTTTATATTACGTTAGGTTAAATTATGTTATATTACGTTATTTACAATAATTTTTAAATAGTTTTTATATTGATTTAGATTATTTATTTTGATTGTTAGCGAATTGCTGTAGTTTTTTTCACTTGACGGTTTGTTGTTTGCTTAATTGATTGTTTGTGGTATTATTAGCTTGTACATTCTTATTTACTTGTTAAAATTTCTTTCCAATTACCGAATTTTTTTTTATAATTCATTTCCAATTACTAAAATTTTTTACTTGCTGATTAAATTGAATTCTTAGCTAATCTAAAATAAATAATTAAAAATAACATAAATTAAGCATTACAAAATATAAATTACAATATTGAAAATAAATTTGAAATCTTGTTTTCTTATTTAGATGATTACTGAAATTATGGTTGTAAATGTAATTTAATTTATGAAGATAAATATGACAATTACTGTAAAACTTGTTAAAAATTTAGAATTAATACTAGGATATAATTTTTTTATATTTTCTTTTAGAATTTTTAATTCAATTTTTTATTTATAAAATTTATTTTGTATAGTTTTATATTTATTTTAATTATATAAATAGAAAATCGTGTAACCTACATTATGCGTTACGCTATATGCTATATAACCAAACAGAGACAAAACGTTACGTTACCGTTATCATTATTTTAAACATTGGTCGAAAATATGAGCATTTAAAGCCCACCTATAGAATAGCTGTGCACATGCAATGCACATGCCTTTCAAATAATATGATTCTATGAATTAAAAGAAATGGTGCATATCCGTATAGGATACGTACATATACGGATTCATCGACTCCCCTAGTGAAATCTGTGCATCACAGATTAAAAATAAGTCTAGCTAGTGAAAACAAAGGAAAAAAAACACTAATGCTGCAAATTAAGCATCCAACAGCCACATCATTCATACAATATGGACTCTAACAACTAGAAGAATTCTTCATTACATATTAGAACAATGGCCAAAAAAAGCATCAAAGCAGAATCTTGACCTCATCATTTTGCATATCAATTTAATTTCTTCATGGATATGTGTTATATACATACAGATATATCTCAGATACACAATAAATTTTAGAATCATGGTCTTAAATATTAGACGATATATATATATATATATAGCATAAATACTATTGGATTTTGAAGTACCAATACACGACATACTATATAATATCAATCCGCTATTATTGATGCTCCAGATAATGTTTAAAATAGCAATAACAATAACGTAACGTTTTGCCTTTGTTAGGTTATGTTACAAATAGCGTAACGCATAACGTAGGTTATGCAATTTTCTATTTATTTAATAAAAATAAATATAAAACCGTAGAAAATAATTTTTAATAAATTGAAAAATAAATTTAAAATATCTAAAAAAGAATATAAAACTATTTTGTAATACATAATCTATTCAAATGTTATATTAAGTTTTACAATAATTTTCATATATCTTCATAAATTATATTAAGTCTGCAACCGTAATTCCAATCATCATTTAAATAAAAAAGCAAGATTCCAATTTTTTATTTCAATTCCAATTATTATCATTGTTGTAATTTATATTTTGTAATGTTCAATATATTTTATTTATGATTGTTGATTTCAGTTTAATTAAAAATTCAATAAAATCAACAAGTAAAATATTTTAGCAACCGGATTAGAAATACAAGTGAACAAACTTAAATTATCAAGTTAGAAATTCCATAAGCAATCAAACAAGCCAACAACTAATTAAGTAAGAAAATTACAGTAATTCGCTGATAATCAAAATAATAATCAACAGCAATATATAAATTACTAAAAAAATAATTGTAAATAACGTAACATAATGTAACTTAACGTAACGTTATGTAATATAACGTAAAATAACATAAAAAACGTACTGTTACGGTGCACTTAGTTATTCTAGTTGTTACGTAGCGTTGGGGTTCCGTAGGTTCCGTAATGCAATATAACGGGTTTCATATCGCGTTATTTTCAACAATGGCTCCAGATATTAACGAAATGATACACCTGTTATTGTTGATTCTGATTCCATAAGTGATCGTTTGATATTGATACCAATTCCAATAATTGAAACCGTGTTTAGAATACTTCAAAGATGTAAACGCAACAGTGCTCTAAAGAGCATAAAAACTAAGCGAAAGACTCTATCCCAATGTGTAACAAAGCCTAAGCTTCAAAATGAAAAACATATGTCAAATTGTTTATTGCTTTTTTTAATTTGAGAAACTACAAAATTACCTATAGTTAATATAAATAACACACGAAAAATATTTAAAAAATATTTTCAAAAGATCCTAAACAATCAACTAACATGCTATATCAACAAAAACATTTATTACATTTTAAGAACAAGAGACTAAAGAGAAGAAAGACCAGATATCTGATTGTCGATGCCATAAAGGAGATTTTTCAATTTGCCTTCAGAACACAAGTGAACAGATGTGAAATCCTCTTCAAACTAAGTTCTTTCGCACATTTTTCATGATTATGCAAGAACTCGTCATTGGTTTTTGGAAGAATAGGGGCTAATGGGCAATGATAAATGAAGATTTCGGTTTGTGACTGTGCCCCATCACTGTAAAAGTAATTTGGATATGATTCAAGTTCAGATCAGGTTAGGACGGCCCAATCAAATAGTTCTTATCGAGTCCAGGTATGGTTAATTTGGTCGGATAAAATTTTCTTTTTCTTGACTTGGAATCAGTAGCATACGCTGTTGACGTTTCACAAACAGCATAATGAGGCATACACTTTGCTTGGAAAAGAGCGTGTTTGGGAAGCAGCGTGTTTGGGAAGCAGGATGCTGCTCCATGACACTGTGAAGAAGGGATTCAGCATCAGCACTTCCATATAAAACACGTTTTAGCATCTTTTGAAGCATTTTTTAAAACCATTAATAGAAAGCATATCCACAAGTATCATGAATTCATCTGTACATATCCGAGATAGTGTCTCCTTCGTTGAAGTATCCACGGTATAAAGTCATCCAGGTTCTTGCAAATGTGCTCTTAAATTTTCACTTGTAATTCTTTGTATACAGGAAATTCAGATGAAAACCTCCCTGATCTCCTGTATGCAAATCTCAGGTAGCAAGAACTTCACATTAGACAGCAAACAGATCTTTCTACTAGGAAAGGTCGTTTAAGATATCAGCAGGACCATTTGATCTCTATAATTGAACCCAGACTCAGAAACAGGACAGGTGAAACTCCAGCAGAAATATCAGAATATCAATGGCAGTGGTAGTTTGTGATAGTACTGCAATGATAAGCACCCACTCCCCACCCAAACAACCTACACACAGGCAAACAACCCAAAACACAGCCATACACCACCACCTAACACCAACAACTATCCACAACAAAGGCTAAAACTGGAAAACACTAGATAAGTTGAAGAATTGTCAGAGCTAGGATGTCCACTTTAGTGCAGCCAAATTATTTTAGTATCACAGTGAATGGATATTTCATAGTGCTATGTGATCGAGATGGCATTTTACTCGCATTGTTTCTTCTTTGTAAATATTGTAACATGTATATGCTGAAACTGGCCAAGCACAACGATATCACAGTAACGTTAAGAGACAATTAACAAGGGCAATCACTTACTGGATCAATTGTCCCATTTGTGAATAATGAGTAAAATAAAAGACCATCCCCATGGCGAGGCTTCACCTTCAAACCAATACACTCCTCGTAATTATATCCACTGTGCATATTTTCTCCATTCTGCAAGTCCAGAAAGTTGTCTACATTTAACCAATCATATGTGTGAAGGAGAATGAAAAAGGTCAAGTAATACCATGATACTTACTTCAAATGGAAACATGGTTTCGCCTCCCTCCTCTACATCAGATAGGTACAACAAGAAAGAAGCTACCTGAAATATGTTCAGATTCACAAAATTAATGGTTTATTTCAACATTCTCCTAAATAAAATTAAGTACATACAAATGAGTAAAATACACAATATAGTAGATCAAGGAGAGGCTTAAGCTACTGCATACGAACAACCAAAAGAATTTTTCTATAGTGAAGTAGGAAAAGAGAAGACAACATCATTCAATAGAGGAAGAAAAGAAAATAAAGCAAAGCAACCTGTTGAGGTAAGGTCGAGTTTAGCTAAATACATTTGGCACTACCAGCAATTATTGAGGATGCCAAAAGTCTACTCTCATTAACAAGTAGGCTGGGAACTTCTATCTTGGATAATTAGTTCCAAAGTCAAAATCTAACAGGCAAGGAACTAACAGTAACTGAATAGGATATTCAAGTTCTTTACAAAATTTTCAGCAAACAAAAGCTTCTATGCAAACCCAGATGCTGCAGAGAGCAGAAATGGCCAAGTTGAAACATATAAATGAAAAAGGCTTGTCCAATATCACAATGCATAGCGCTAAAACTAGTCCTTAATTCAAAGTATGGGGAAGAGTATGATTTGACATATCCAAAAGAGCAAAACCAAGTCCTTGTGAATAAGCTCTTAACCAGTATTCACGCAACCTTGCACAATTTGATTGTACATAGCTATAAAGTGGGTAATTTGCCCTACTTCGTCATCTTCAAGTGATATCTGTTTATAGTTTGCTTGCAAAAAATCATATTTGCTGCTCAGAGTTTCGATAGTCCTCCAGGTATAGTACTAGATGCTGTACTTTATCACTAGAGACACTCAACAACAATGACAGCTAGATTATCAAACATACTTTCATGAAATGCATATTTCTAATCATTTGACTGCATAATTACTATCAAAATATCTCTTAAGGTTAACGTGAATATGACATATTATCATCAGGTATGGGTGGAAACCTTGACAAAAGACTGTTAATCTGACTAGAACTTTTCAAGTTCCGGTCAACAGTGAACTGGTTAACCTGCCCAATTAAAATGGGATGGACCCATGACACCAAATTTGAGTCATCCATACTCGATTTTGACACATTAATTAATTATGTAGCATGATATCTTTCTAACAGAAATCCTATTGTTACCATCATGGTTTATAAAGAATCAATTATTAACGCTTGAGCATGAGATTGGGAGGAATGAGAGTCAGAATTTTGCTTTACATGCCATTTCTTTTAAAGTACAATTAAAAAAGTAACAGGGTACAGGTAATACAGAATATTTTCTACATGCAAGGCAGAACCTACTACTTCCAGCAGATCATGGAACTCTGGCCCCAAAACAAGACATTTCTCAATTTTTAGTAAACCATTCAAGACTTGAGAAATCCAGGTAAGGGTATCTGACTTGTTCAGGATTGAACCAGGCCAACCCGTTGCTAACCCTCACAATTCAAATGACAAGAAATGTGATCCTAACAGCAAAGTTCACAAGTTATCAGCAAAGCAGGAAGTTCCAGAATGAGGCACGATGGATTTTGTACACAATGCGCATCTCCATGCAGGCAATGAAATGAAGATTTCAAATGTTATTTTCACTTGACTAATGGAAAGGTAACCAAGTTAGATTATCCCGGAACAATGTCCATGTTGCAGTTAAGTACGTACCCTTTGGCTCTTCTGTAGACCATATTCAGCTGGGTTGAAAGCATCATAGTGAGAAGCATACTTCTGCCCAATCTCATAGCGGAGGATATTGAAAGCCTGCAACATGGCGATAGTCCCATATGTTACACAAGACCATTATAATCTCCCTGGAATAAAGAATTGGCTAACTTAATCTACAAATACCAAAACTTGGATATATTTTTTAGAGCATGAAAGATGACAAATAAAGGTTGCAAAAGAATAAGTTGTCATACAAGAATCAGTTAGCATCACTAAAAAGTTGTGGCATTACGATATTTCTTTATGATCAGGCTAATTTCTAGTCTAGTTATGATGAAACTGAAATTGTAGAAGAGAACTCGTTCATCTTAATAGAAACTTTAAGAGTTTTAACATTTAAGCATCCAGATAACAAGATTCCCCTTTTTTCCTACTATGAATTCTTTCATAAATGTTTATTGGCAGGTCGATAAATGTTGTCCAGAGACTAATTTCGTCTAGTCTGGTTAGGATTTGAAATGAAAATTATAGAAGAAAAAGTGACTAATTTGTAACTAAACTTTTGGAAATTATACACATAACTGAGATTATCCGATTACCCTAACGATTACCGAGGAAAGTTTACACTCAACAATATAATATACAAATTCCATGATAGAGTTCCATACCTCTCCATTCTCTCTTGGAATCATTGTGGCCCTTGCTATCTTCTTCTCAACATAGCTCAGTGTTCCCGTTAGATCATCAGATGCACTCACAAAAGTTCCAGAACTGCGAACATATATATACTAACACTTAGCAATTGACCAATGCACCAACAGTGCTTTCAACACATAAACATAGTGGTAATATACTCTAAAAGCACACAGAAATGGGCAATGATAGTTGTTTGACAGAAATTATTCAAAACATACAAATACAGAAGCTATGCATTTTCCATCTATATAACTCAGGTAAGAAACTCTTTATGAAATTCTGCTGGGAAATTTATATTGGTTAACCACAAAAGATCACACAATAGTTAAAAGGTGCTTGTTTCTTGTTTTTGTTTCTCAACATTTTAGCCTTATTGCACGGCTTGTAAGTTCAGAACTATAACATTCTGTTTTCTGCATTCACTAATATTCTATAGGTGGGTACCAGATTACCTCTATGCAAACTCGTTTAGCATTTTCTAAGTTTTTTGTGTTGTCCAGAACTTGGTCAGTACTCTTAAAAGTGAGGAAAAATCAAAGTTGACTTTTTTGATCTGGTTCTTCGTCTTCTGTGTTTGATTATTGTTCTTTCTCCAAAATCCTCGTCTTTGCCCACCGTATTTGAGGTCACTGTTCTCAATTCCTTTTCCATGTTAATTCTATGTTTCAGGCTACTCTTTTTTGGAGTGTTTTGATCTGGTTCAGTTATTCTATCAAATACAACACTCTCTGGGTATTACAATAATTTTTTAATACAGCTGAAATTAAATGCTCGCAATGGCATGTAGAGTGCGATTGAGTTGCCTTCCTTATATTTGTCAAGTATTCCCTTAGATCAGGAACTTTAGTGGAAGAGAAACTTTCAGTCGCACCCTGGACACAGGACCCATTCAGCCACTGGGGAAGCCTGGATACCTTCTGAAACTCTCTAGGAATGATAGTATCGAACTGCTGATCTGTCAGATATTCAACACTCTGTTTATTGGCCTGCGTTTTGTATTCTGACTGTTTTATGCAGAGCTGAGAGTTAACTTCGCGTTTTAAAGTTTTTATGTGAGGCTCAAATTTAGCTTCGCATTTTACGTCAGCCTCGCATTTTATGCTGGCTTGGCGTTTCTGAAAAAGTTTAACTTCTAGTGAATGCTTAGCCTCGCGTGGAAGAGTATCCGCACAAGCTAGCTTAACCTCGTGTTTTACGCAAATTTTATTAGGTTCGCGTTTTATGCTAGCCTCATATTTCTATCCAAGTTTAATAACCTCGCATGGAGAGTTTTCTTCATACGCTGGTTTGTATCTGCAATTAGCTTCACATTTTATGCGAGTTTTGTCAACTTTGCGACTTGCGCCAGTTTCATGTCCAAATTCACATTCACACTTAGCCTCGCGTGAAGAGTTTTCATCACACACTAGCTTTTTTCAGCGATTAAGTTCGCGTTTTACACGATTTCCACTAGTCTTGCGATTTACGCAAACCAGTAATCGAAATACCCACATAACCTCGCGTTCTGCCTTTGCCTCGCGTTTTACGCGGGTTTTGAGAGCTCGTCGTCTTGCTCGATGATTTCGATTGCGAACTTGCATTCTTGTGAAGCCAGTCTTCTATCCCTCTTCGGCAGGAAGAACAGAGCCTTCCCCTAGGAGGTTCTGCCCACACGAGGGCTCTATGGCCGCAGTCTCAAAGGACCCCCGATTCACGGAGAATTCCTTATCACCCAATTCACGAGTTTTAGAGACTATGCGGCGATATAGCCTCGTTTTAGTCTGATTAACCGACTCAGAGGAAAGATAATCCTTGTATTTTTGCTGGTCGATCTCGTTGATAAGCAGATCCACGACCTGTCTGATCTTCTTCATGTCCGATTGCGCCACAATTCTTGTTCAGTGAAAGAGACTTCTCCCGCTGTGGTTGTCAGTTTGTTCTCCACAAAATTCTCGCTTTCTTCCATTACCATTGATTTTAATGATTACAATGATCTCAAAATTACAATAAAAGAAGAACAAAATAAAAACAAATGAGAGGACTTATATTATGCTGCTCTCTTTTACAGAAGAAGTGGGTTATTGATGTGGCGGTGGAATCTATCTAATAGATCCTGTTGACGATCCAATGTGAAGATCTTTGTTTGGTGAAGAAGTGTAGCCGACCCTATCTCTCTCTGTGCTGGTCCAAAGCCTTCAAGGCTCTCACAAGTAACTTGATGTGCCAAAGGTCCTCTAAAGTCTCCTTATGAAGGCTATTTATAGACTTTAGTTAGTTATAAGAGTTTTCTTAGGGATAGGGATGGAAGATTTCATGTTTATCAGGATTCTAATCAAATGTCTGATCTTGACTTAAATCTCTTGATTTTGTGTTCTTGTGAGATTAATTCGGATATTGAATGATCTCAAATCTCAATCAGAACCAATTACAAATTCTAAGAATCTGCTAACGCCAGGCTAGCGGTCCTAAACGCGAAGCTAAAAGTTAGCTTCGCATTTTACTTCTCAGCGCAAAGCTAAGCTTCGCATTTGACTGGCCAGCGCGAAGCTAAGAGATAGTCTCGCGTCTAACTGGCTGCGAAGCTATTTTTACTACTCTTCACTTCTTTGAAATTTTCTCACTTCAACAGTTAGTACTTGACTGGACGACGCTGTTGAACTTACATCATCGATCCACATCATGGTAGAGGTGTTTCCAGTTGGCTAATGTTTTGGTTTCTCAGTTTCAACTGGCGCTTATCGAGACCCATTGTAGAATCAAAAAAGAAAACATCCTTTCATGCCTTTAATTTGATCCATAAGATTAACAATACCGTATATACTCTGCAACAGATAAAAAAAAAATCTTCTAGCCAACTTATTCCACCAAAACATTGAAAGAGCAAGCTATTTCATCACACTTCATGCAACTAGTAAACACCATGACAATCAAGTACCACAGGGACAAGAACATATTCATAATTTAATGGAGTTATTAATATTATATTGTTTAAAGTTAAATTTCAGCCAGCACTAACTTAAGCTTTTAACTCAACTTTGAAAACAACGGCATATTATTTTTCCTTCTCTGAAATCAATAGTTACTGACATGTACTTCTCAGCGCAAAGCTAAGCTTCGCATTTGACTGGCCAGCGCGAAGCTAAGAGATAGTCTCGCGTCTAACTGGCTGCGAAGCTATTTTTACTACTCTTCACTTCTTTGAAATTTTCTCACTTCAACAGTTAGTACTTGACTGGACGACGCTGTTGAACTTACATCATCGATCCACATCATGGTAGAGGTGTTTCCAGTTGGCTAATGTTTTGGTTTCTCAGTTTCAACTGGCGCTTATCGAGACCCATTGTAGAATCAAAAAAGAAAACATCCTTTCATGCCTTTAATTTGATCCATAAGATTAACAATACCGTATATACTCTGCAACAGATAAAAAAAAAATCTTCTAGCCAACTTATTCCACCAAAACATTGAAAGAGCAAGCTATTTCATCACACTTCATGCAACTAGTAAACACCATGACAATCAAGTACCACAGGGACAAGAACATATTCATAATTTAATGGAGTTATTAATATTATATTGTTTAAAGTTAAATTTCAGCCAGCACTAACTTAAGCTTTTAACTCAACTTTGAAAACAACGGCATATTATTTTTCCTTCTCTGAAATCAATAGTTACTGACATGTAGCTGAGTTTACCCAACTTAATGCATGAATAATAGCAATATTATCAATTTGAAGCTTTTAAAGAATCTTACCAAAAGACAAGAATAAGGTAGAATCATATCATCTCTATAAAAACTAAAAATTAGAATAGCAAGTGGAGAAGGTTAAAGTTTCATGAAGCCAAAACACCCACAATCACTGATTAGTGTTATTCGATCTCTACCAGCATGCTAGATTATGTCGTTAGTCATTCGGTACATAAACTATTCATTTGGGTGCTCCTTTGCTGACCTTATGTTAGCAGAAATTACCTTGTTCGCACTCCTTTGGTGGCCTCTTCAGTCTCTCCTTCCCGTAAAGCCAGCATTGATGGCTTGAGTCTTGTTTTTGCCTTCCGTATGATGGTCTCACATTGTTCTGTGGTTACAAAATTGGGAAAATACAATGCACGAGGTTTCCAGCTCAAAACCTGCTCTCAAATGAAAGTAATGAAAAAAAGAAATAAACTGATGACAATGCTTTAAAAGGAAACAGCTCACAACGTCCATTAAAATAAATTATGATGGACAACAACAAATTTATACCAGCATCAAACATATTGCTCTATTTGGTAAGATTCTATTTGGTTAAGCTCGTAACATCTCTACTTACAAGACGAGTGGATTCGAAATCTCATACCAGCATCAAACATATTGCTCTATTTGGACGGTTTCTCATTGGAAATTGCATTATCCATTGGAATTAAATTATTTAAAAGACGATGATGGTAGACATGCTTTGCAAAGATGTGGATCCCCAGAGTGATTTATAACAATCCATTTGGATCTGTCCATAGACTCAATAGGTAGAAACTGAAATAAGGCATTTGTAGTTGAGATAGAAGGTTCGAAGATTGGCTTTGTCGTGGAGTTCCTAACTTTCGCTAGTTAGGTTAAGGAGATAGACAGCTATCCAACAAAGTAACAATTGTGTATTACGTGGAGTTGTTTGGGAAGAAATTCGCTAGCATTTGAACATTCGAGAGTGTCTATATGTAGTTGCAACGATATAGGAGTTTAATTAGATGTACAAACAATGAAGCTACCATTGGACTTTTTGCACATCCACTCTTTTGAAGTTATCCCAACTCCAAAAACTGTTGGTTTTTATTACTTAAATAGACATAATTGCTATTGTATAAAAATAATATGATTAGAAAGTTTGTTCTTATCTACTTGAAGCAGAAATGTTATTAGATGATTTTAGAGACTGAACAAAGAATATGAAATCCGAATTGATTTAAATAGTTTATTGCCTTAGGAAAGAAACAAAATATCTATATATCTATCTAAAAATTCGGTTTTAAGATTCTTTGTTTAGTCTCTAAAATCATCTAGTAACATTTCTGGTTCAAGTAGGGCTAACTTGTGCGCCACTAAAGCACCCTAAAGGTCCATTCGCCCTCACGCATGCGGGCGGTGCGTAGCACCACCCGTAATGCTCAAGGTTTCTCCTCTTCTTATATAAATAATGACATGAAGCAAACAATCCTATACAAACTCACATCCTAACAACACTTTAACTGATGTGGGACTATTTTTTTCCTTTTGTTCCCTTTGCTATGCATTCCACTTTGAAACCATTTTATATTCACCTAATTCATTTATTTTTGAACTAGTGAATTGACTCAAAGATTTAATATTCAAACATACATGAATTCAACAAAAACTTCCCCCAAATGCCCCTAAGTCAGCCTTTTGGAGTTAATCAAAAAATATGCTCACCCCCAAATTAAATCCAAAAACGAATTGATCATATCTTTTCGAGCTATTCATCAATGCAAATTATGCAACATTAACGACTGCTACCCGCAAAATATATCTCTTACCTCCCTAATCCCTATATTCAAAGATTTGAAGGCCGAGTTGTTTACATCTTTATTATAGACAGGCAACCATCATGCTTTTCGATAGAAATGAGCAGAATTAACATATTTTACTAGGCATTCAATCGTAAACTAAGAAAGGAAAAAATAAATAGGATTAGGGTTAATTAAAATTAGTTAACCTGAAAAGGGATGGGAGAGAGGCGAGAATCTCCGCTCTCCCCGTGCGGCATTGGCATCGGCTCTCCGCCTTCACCCACCGCCTCCGTATACCTAACTCGACGCGAACCGTCACCCGAAGAATCCTGCAATCGGAAATAATCTCAAATCTGAACAATTTTTTTCCTAAAAAAATAATAATGAAATAAGGAAAGAAAAAAATCACCTGAGGGAAGAGCGTCGATGAGAAGAATCCGGCGAGGAAGAAGAGGGAACAAGAGAGGATGACGAGGGGGATCCCTAGCTTCCTCCTCTGGAGGCCCCACAGCACCCTCCCTCTGCTCCCTCTCATTGGCATCATTCTTTCTCAATTTTGTTTCTAATCTGGGCTGGGTTTTGGAAGTCGCTTTGACAGAGAGAGAGGGGTTATTAAGAGAGAAGAAGACGACGTCACTGTTCTGTTGCAGGTTTTGGGGAGTTTCTAGAGGGGCACACCATTTTTCCTAGTGAGCCCACGTAAAAATTTTATTACAAGATTGCCATCGATTTTTTTGACTAAATTGCTCTTTTCTTCAATCTCTCTTCTTCTTCTCTTCTCAAACTACAGATCTGCTAACCCAAAAATAAAAAAAAAAATAAAAAAAACCTAAAATTCACAACTATTATATCAAATCTTCTCTTATATTAAATTATCTCACAAATTAAATTCGAAAATTGATTTTATTAAGCCTTTGCTGGCTCAAAAACCCTAAAAACAATATGAATTGATAAAAATTATGAACTCAAAAAAACTTAAAGTCCAGATGAAAAAAATTTCGTCCGGACTAGAAGTCCAGACAGAAAGGTTCTGTCCGGACTTCCAGTCTGGACGAAATATTTTCGTCCAGACTAGAAGTCCGGACAAAAGCCCTCTGTCCGGATTTCCAGTCCGAACAGTTATAAATAAGTTTTTTTAGTCTAATTTTTCATGAAGTTGTTGTAGTATAGTAGTGAGTATTCCCACCGCATATGCTTTATTTTATTTTCTCAAATAAATAGACTCAAACAAATTTTTTTCCTTAACTACTATTTCATTCTAATTCAAAGATAAATTAAAAATTCATATTAGTCTAAAACTAGAGAAATTATTAGACACATATTATGCAAATATAGTACTCGAACAACATAAAACACAAAAATTCATAATAATATCCATAACAAAGCAAATAGAAAAGAAGTCTATCATAAAGTCTATCAAAAAAGTCTATAACATATCTATAACATGTTATATGACTTTAATCTTGGCAAAAATATTAAACAACACTCTATGCCTATGCCGCTTCTTGAAGGCTCTTTTGTTATACAAACCTATTAGATGAAGAAATCAAAATATAATTGCATCCAATAATTGATTATGCAAAAAATAAAAAGAATTCATTCATCTCTCAAATTTGTACACAAAGTTTATCTCTTTCAAACTAGAGATTTCATCAATAACACATAAATACAAAACTTAAATTCAAACAATAATGTAAATTCACATAATGATAATCATGAACAAATTAGTCCATAATTCGATATATTGACCCTTCAAAATTAACACCCTGGACACCTGATACAAAACCTATATTAGTATGCATTTAGTCAAATAATTTCAAGTTCCAATGAGCATTATCGATTCATTTGCAAACTCAATTCAAAAGTTAAAAACACAAGCAAAAACAAACTCAATTCAAGATATCTTAAAATATCACAAATCACTGTCACTCAGCTATCAATGAATCTGGTACATAATAACAACTGAACATAAGGTTTACGGGCTCAACAAAAAATTTATTGATTCCATTGCCTCTTGAATCTAAACTAATCACTGCATGCGTGCCTTCCTTGGGGGTTAACGTTGACGTGTGGTTCGTTCTCGTAGTATCGGATGCATTAGGAGTGCCTTTTACTCTGCTTGATCCTCTACTTGTTCCTCTGGTTGAGTGTAACCAGTTACCACGACTTTAATCTTTGCAAGAGTACTAAATAACACCCCATGCAGCTTCTTGTAGGTCTTTTTACCTTGCACAAGTAATTGATCAATTAGAACTACTGCGCATGCATATCTCTGTAAAACAATAATAGGAAAAAATTGCTATCAGTTAAACGTGTAAGTAAGTAATTACGGAGTTGAATTTCATACAAATATCATATTTTCTCTAATTTTGATGCTGCAGTAGAGTCTAAAATATAGGTATAAACGCATTCAAAACCTTATTTTGCTACTTAATCAACCATTACAACAATAATAGAAACTTTAAGACATATTAAAATTTACCATTATCGTCCACAATTTGAAAATTAATGGAATTTTGCATATTTTACAACAAGGATTACAATATTTTAATTTTTTTAATTAATTTTAATCAAAGTATAAATTGTTAGGTACATTTATAAAAAGAATGAATTGTGAGTTAACTTATAAAAAAAATTAAAATTTATGATCAAAGATATTTCATTCATAAATGATAGTTATCGGAACAGTAGCTTTTCTATGTGTAAGTAAGTAGTTACAAAGTTAAATTTGCTACAAATATCATATTTTCTCTATTTTTTATGTTGTAAGATAATGTAATATAAAGATATAAAGACACTGAAACCTTCTTTTGCTACTTAATCAACCATTACGACAATACTATAAAACTTCAAGATTAACTAATAAAATTTAACATTACCATTCACGATTGGAAAATTAATTAAATTTCGCATATTTTACAACTAGCATTACAATATTTTATTTTCTTATTAATTATAATCAACATATAAAAAAAATTAAAAAAAATTTGCTACCACCAAATTTACTGCCTCCTCTCCTGTTCCTCCTCTCCAACACAATAAGATCACCAAATCCAAATATCTCCCATTGTTTGATCCAAAAAAAATCAAAATTAAAAAAAATTACTATATTAGTAAATCTCACCCATCTCGACCCAAGAAGTAACGGCGGAATGGTGGCGGCGGCGGCGAGAGATCAGCAGCGGCGCCTTTAGCAACGAGAGAGAGGAAGATTTGGAAGGAGGAGATAGAGAAAGGGAAAAAGATGATTAGGGAAAGTGGAGGGGAAGGAAGAGTAGATTTAGGGTTTTTGGGTTTGGGTTGGGCTCGTGGGTGAGGGAGAGAAAATGAGAGAGTAGAGGGAGAAGGAAAATAAATATGGGAGAGGAGGACATTTTGGGCATATTTAGTGTGCTCACTAGGAAAATCCTCCCTTTTGTAATGAGTGGGTGGGCTCACTAGGAAATCTGGACTTACTAGGAAATATCGTGTGCTCCTTTGAAAACTCCCAGGTTTTGGAGTGCGATGAGGAACCCCAGCTTTTGGTGGGAGTTTCCAAAGGAGCACACCATTTTTCTTAGTGAGCCCATTTAACTGTCCGGGCTAAAAAACATAGAGAAGGAGAAGGAAGTGGGCTCACTAAAAAAATTGGTGTCCTCCTTTGGAAACTTCCCTTTTGGTCCATGTTGTCAAACAACAATCACTTAATTATTGATGGTCTGTTTCTTGTGTTGATGTCAGAATATAATACATTGAATTCGTTCGGTTTAAATTTAAAAAGAATAAAACTCATTAATTAAGTGATCTGCACTCATATGCACAGTATTCAATAGGGATATTCAATCGGTAGGAGGGAACGAAATTAAGAGAAATCCGATTGAATTTGGTCAGAAATACGATTTTGACCGCTGAGTAATTCCAAAATTTAACCGAGCTCCAATTGGTTTCGGATTTGACAGATATGGACAGAGTTTCTGCAAAATTGGTTGGAAATCTTCATTGCAAACCAAAATTTAAATTTTAATGGCAAAACTCTCCGATTTTTTTTTTTTTTTTTTTATGTGTTATTTAGCAATAGATGAGAATAAATGTATGGAGAAATAAATCGGCTTGAGAAAGTGATCTTATGCAACCGATTGACGTTGAAATCTCCCAATTTATATATAGTTGATCTTATTTGATTATTTTTGAAGTGTAGGATGTTTGAGGTTGTGCATTGAAAATATAGTTTTTCTATGAAATTACCAAGAGAGAGACTGTTAAGATTATTAATCCTATATGTGTGGAAAAACACGTCAAAACTTATGAAGAATCACAACAAAGTGTAATCGAAAATCAAATTTGATAAAGACTGATATGATGGATACATGGATACAACTAATTTGACAAGTTACGCCTTGAATCTTATGTTAGTGTCACATACGAAAGTGTAGACCTCATAATAACCTTCATAACGATACCAAAAATAGTGAAAATGGTATTCGAATGAAGAAAATATCTCTGTATTAGTAAAATAAGAAGAGTTGGATTGCTTTATTTGCTGAGCCAACCCCGTGGCTACTCACCAGTAAATCCACCGGTGACCTCATTGGTGGTTCATGTCAGCAATAGCGAGCAGATCGAGTTTTTGAAGGATTTTGAGTATTTCGCTTGATTTCAAAATGCTATTTGAACCATTGGATTAATCTTAGATGACTGGGATTAAAAGAAATTGATAGAATTTATTTGGAAAACATATTAGTTTACATATACTCCATCAATTGAAGATCTGGAAGTGCTTTTTAAGTGAAATTGAAGAAGATTTGGAGATTGAAAAAAAATAAGTTTTCTACATCAGTTGCTCATAATTTTGGAGATCAATGCTAATTATAATTCCAATTAAGATATACAAGATCTTACACTGTATATGTGTTAGAATCTCACTCTTTTGTAATTTCACAATTTTCTCAGTATTTGTAGATCTGCATTTTTAGTGGTGAGTTGTTATAGATGTTTGAGTAATTTGAGTGTAGGAGTTTTTCTGTAGCTGTCAAGCCGAAAAATTAGATTTTAAATTACTTAAACAGTCATGATGTCTAGTGACTGCATGTTAAATTTTCTGTAGTTGACCTTATATCATAGTGGTGCAATATCATTTGTGATTTCCCCCAATTCGATATTGTTTGCCATAAATTTAAATTTTTATTGAACTTCTCAATAAAAGATTACAATATGAACGATTTCCTGTTTTACGGAAGATGAAGAAGGTGATTTCCTCTATTTTAACACTGGGTTCTGTTGTAACTGTGGAGGACGATCCTACTTTCCGTTAACGCTCTGAACAAGTTCTTCAGTTAGGGTTGTGTTTTAGCCTTTCATAAATTTCTCTATGATAGACAATCCGTGTGTTAACCGTTTTGGCTTGAATTATGAATCCATCTTTTTTATTATTTTTTTTTCTCAAAGATTTTGCTAACAGATATCACCATCATTGGAATTGCGTTGGATCAAGATCTTAAAACACAAATAAAATGTGCTGACCATGTAGATGGCTTCATTAGAAAATTGGAACATATCTTAAAGTTGCTGAGTACGTACAGTGTTAGCATGGCATTGCCCCGGAAAAAAAAAAAAATCTAATAAACACTCAGCCTCTATCAACTAACTCAACAAACTCAAGACAAAATTCCATACAGATTAATTTGAAAGCTAATTAAACAAGAACCTTAGAGTAAAAGAGGAGCTCAATTTTAAAGAAAAAAAGAAAATAGAGTTACAAACGAGTTCAGTAACCCAAAGCAACTTTATATCATATTTAAGTAGCAAGGAAAGTACCAAACAACTAAATTGTTCATTTCTTTTTTCTGGAAACCAATTTTGTATAACTGAAATCATTTGAATCCACTTGCTATACATCTCCAGTAAGCTAGAAACACGCTTTGAAATAAATTCAAATTTCTACACAACGAATTATGTATACAAGTAGAAGAATGACAAAATTGTCACTTCTTCTTCCGAACCCAGAACCCTATCATAACACTCATGAAAATCTCTCCACACAAAGCGTTGTAGCTTGGTAGGCGTTGTAGCTTGGTAGGAAAATTAATGCACCACTTGTAGCTTGGTAGAAAAATTACTGAACCACTCTGCCACGCGCTGCTTGGCTGAATTTTCTTTGGTAGCCAACTAAGTTTGATTAGATAATTAGAACAAGCTCTAGAGTTTTTGAATTCATTTCCTATGCATCCCATTCTAAAGAATTTTTTTTTTGCATTTTTCGCTGGAAATATCTTCTTCTCTATTCTATAGTGTGTTATCTGGATCTCATATCAGACTTTTATTTTTAGAGTTTATATGAATAACAGGAATCACTAATTAGATCTAGATGAGGTGAGGCCCAATTGATTCTCGAGCGAAGCTTCTTTTTTTACTTTTTGTTTTTTTTAATTATTTCTACAGTTTTTTATTTGAAAGAGTGGTTTAAGAACAAAAGGTTCTAAAATACCTTCTTCTTCTTCTTTTTTTTTTGTCTTTTGTGTTGCTTTCTACCCAGATCAATAAACCGAAGGTAACTATTTAAATAGGTAGTGTATAAAGGAAAAAAAAATGATAGGAAACTAAAATGCTAATTCTATTGGTCAGTTTTTTTCTGCACATAAAGTATGCCACTAAATTCTAAAAGTGAGACAAATTGACAGTCATATATTCCTTTTTTAAAAATTAAATAAATATGTAGAAAATACTTATTTCACTTTAGAAATTTAAAAAGTAATTTTCAACTAGAAATCATTTACTATCCCAAAATTCTGTCTTATCAATGAGCAAAGTTACAAAAGTTGTCTCTACAGAAATTGTTCTCTCAAGGAGTCAAAGAGCAATTTAGGCCCTGCATAGAATGGAATCTATTGGGTTATGGTCTGGGCTTCAAAAAGGCAATTATGTTTGTGGGCTTGTGGGTAACTCCGGGGGATGCTCGTAAATATAGGGTTTCAGGGTTTCCACAAAAAAAAAAAAAAAAAAAGCCATCTCCAGTTTTCATTTACATTAAAATCTTATTATTCAAATACAAAAACTATCAGCAACAGTATACTCTCTAGGGTTATTGAATATGGAAAGGATAAGTTAATAGAGAATCAATTTAATCTAAAAATTTATATTAATAGCAGTGGCTCCAACTTTTTATTTAAACTTATGAGCTTATCTTATTCTATCCTATATAGAATTATACTTATATATAAACTGCTAACAAACTTTACTTGAATATCTTGATATAATGACACTATTTATTTATTTATTTTCTATATAAGGAGAAAAGTTCTGGCATTTTCGAACATAGCTAGTTTGCTAATGCAATTAATTTTATATAAACTTTCTTTTCCTTACGATATTTCTTGCAATCAGATTTCATTGGTTAATCCTCATGCCAATCAAACTTATCTTTTTTTTGGGTGTCCTCTTAAAGAGTGAGCCCCAAAACACGATCTTAGTGGACATAAGATTGGATAGACCCTATACCGCATGCATAGAAATTAAAAACTCAAGATACCGAAACTAGAGATGAGAATGGACAGGATCGGGCTAGGCCCTGCTCGAAACCGATGAAATGGATCTAAGTAGCAGATATGACCACCCTTCTGAACAAATGGATCTGAACAACAAAAACAACAAATATGTCCACCCTTCTAACGTGAGCAATTCATTGCATCTCCTACTTTCTAGCATCTATAATGACCCTAGCTTCTACTACTTTTTATAAAATGATACTATTTTACTTTGTGATAATATTATTTTATTTTGGATAATTTACTTTTTAAAAGAGTAAATAAAATATAATTTTTTTAAAATAATTTTTTACCTAAAACAAAATTTATTTTAGTTTCTAGAATTTATCCGATATTATTCTAATGTCCAAACTCATGTTTTGTGGTCTAAAACTTAAGTAAAAAAAATAAAAATAAAAGTGTGACCTTGAGAGGATCTTATCTCATAATCACCTACTCAATAGGCCAACTAAGTTATGAGCTTAACCTACTGGGTTATGCTGCTAGGATTTCGATAATCAATTTACTATTTGAATGTCTTCTTCAACTTTCAAACTCCCAACTCTTTATTTTCCTCAATCCACTTTTAAATCTATTTTTAAAACTAAAAATTAAAATTCCATTATCTCTTGAATTCTCTCAAACCATTCAACTTCTTTAACTCTCAAATCCAACACTATAAAAATCCTATCTATCTTCTCAATTCAATGCATCATAATAATAACCCACCCATTATCCAACAATCCTAATCGCTTCAAAGCAACGTCCATCATTTAAAAATGAATCAACCTTTTGATTCAATTGCCAAGGCATTATTACTCTTCTTACATATCAATATTGTGGTTGAATGAGCACAGATGTCGACTGGCTACGATAGGAGAAGCAAGAAAAAAAATTCGATCATCAAATCTTGAACAGATCATTGAAAATCAATCTTGATAAAGCTGCTAAATGTAGCATTAGGCAATTGAGTCGCACACTGTAAACTACCTCATAAGTGAATGAAGGAGTTGCAAAGGTCAAGGTGGGGCAACGCAGCGCATGTCTCCCCTCAAGTTATGAACCTTGTGATTGTGCCATTTTTCTTACAACCCTAGGCCTTTATTCCAAAAAAACTAGCTTACGATGCTCTCAGAGAAAACTAACTCCAGTCTCAAGCACGGTTGGTAAATAGTTTACAGTAAAGAATTTTAACAACCTTGTCGTTTTGAAACTGATCACCTGCATTTTCCCCCTAATTTTTTATTTTTTTCCTCAGATTTAAATTTTTGTCTAATAACAAAATCCTTTGACTTAGGATAAAGGTACGGTAATGACATTCTAGCAGTTTGCAAGAGGGAGGTGTTGGGAGAGCAGGAAACTTCCATTCACGCACACCACTTACCTTGGACACTTCCAAAAATTACGAGTTCACCCTTTTTTTTTTTTTTTGGACTAAGTTTCTCTTTCACAATCTACTGATCGGATATTAATATTCAACCTAATTGAATATTGGTCGGGTACCCAACCAAGTTTCAATTGAGTCGGATAGTAATATCTGACCAGATGAAATGTGATGAAAAAGGAGAGAGAGTGTTAGAATTTCAAGATAAAAAAAATCAAATATCTAACTCTTTCTATCAAGAAATCATATACTCTTGCACTCTTTAACAAGTAACTTTATTGTTAAGCATGCTAGTGCTTGCTAAAACTGTCATATATTTTGAACCACAAATCAATTAAGTTGAGTCATCTTTTGTTTGAAAGATAGTTCAAAATCATATAAATCTTCTTTACATTTCTTTCTCAAATTCCAATATAAACTAGTTAAAAATTGACATAAAAATCGCGAGTTGAGTAAAATGCAAATTTGCCATTATCTGAACAATCTTTTAGTTTTTCGATCATAAATTTTAACTTTTAATTTATAACTTTTAATAAGTCAATTATTGTCTTCTTGGAAAGATATTTCAATTTTTATAACTTTTATGTTTTACTCTTTTCCTAATTCCGCCTCTAACCTTCCAAAATAGGTCCAAATTTGATACATATATAGAAGCGCGAGGCTATCGTGTTAGGGTTGCGTTTTGTAGTAACAAAACGCAAGGAAAACTTGTCAGGTCCACATTGTGCATGTGAAAATATGAGTGTAATAGACTTGTCCAATGTGCCCAGGCCCTGTGCTCGGGTCGGACCTATTGACTAGGCCATTGATGATAAAGCCCAGATTGGCTAGGTCTATCTCGAGTGTAACGGCCATGTCGGTTACCATCCACCAAGCCTCTCTAACCTTGCTTTATTTCATCACAAAAATTTTGATTAATTTGGGGCTAATTATCCTCCCAACTAATTATGCTGACGGCAAAATCATAGTTTTATGGAATGTGGTTGGGAAGTACTCCCAAACCATGTTGCATTAAATGCAATCCATGCACACGCCACTCCCATCCCTCACCTCATGCACCAGATCAAACTTTCCACTTCTAACATTCTTCTCCATTCTCCCTTCTCCCTTCTCCATCTTTCTTCTTCGTTTTCTCTTCTTCCATTCATTCTTGCAACAGAGCTAAACTTTGGATCTAGTTGAATCAATGGAAGCTTGGGACTCACTCTTCAACCAGGCAAGAAATCACTCATCTCATGTCATTCATCCATTCATTCTTGCAACAGAGCTAAACTTTGGATCTAGTTGAATCAATGGAAGCTTGGGACTCACTCTTCAACTAGGCAAGAAATCACTCATCTCATGTCATTCACTAGCAAGGAATTACTCTTTTCACTCTCTCTAGTTAGACACCATCATTTAATTATGTTAGAATATGATTCTCTACAATTTTTCTTTTATATCACCCTCACTAATTTTAACAATAGTTTAGCCAAAAACTGTGTAGAAGTCCATCCGTTGCATTGCTGCTAGTGCTTACTTGTATACCCCTGTGGTATTTCCACCATAACGTTTTCTGTAGAATTGTAAATAAGTTAATTTTGGTCTCATTGGAAAGATAATTCAATTATCTATAATTTAATATATTATTTGTATCCTAACACTGCCTATAACCCATTCGAAATTGGGTTTGAAATCAGCACTTGTGCAAACGCAGATCTACTGTTATATAGACACACCTTCGGTTTTATAACTTTTGATGTAGAACTCCAAATGAGATAATTTTTATCTTATTGGAAAGAGAATTCATCTCTTTCAACTTCCATATATTATATGACCCTAATTCTCTCTCCAACAGTACTAAAAATGCTCTCAAAATGGATCTTGCGTGCAAACACTTAATTCCGCTAGAACATTAGCTCTGCCAGAACATTTGCTTGTCGGAACATTAGCTCTGCCAGAATATTAGCTCCGCTATAAAGTTTGCTCCACCAAAAAGTTAGCTCTACCGAACACATAACCCCACCAGAACATGCTTAGTTCCGCTAGAACTATGGGGCGCTGCTAGTTGAGAGTGTGGTATAGTCTTACTAAAATGCTTATACCTTTTGATCTACAATTCCGATTGAGCTAATCTTAGATTCATTGGAAAAAAGAATCAATTATTTACCAATTTTCTAATAGATACTATTCTAATTCTCACTCTATCATAATCAAATATTAGCTTGAAGATGAAGTTGCTGTACAAAGTAAGGGTCTAGTATCATGTTCAATAAATCAATGATATCTTTTGATTTCAAATATCAATTAGGTCTCTAAGACTCATTGGAAAGAGAACTTAGTTCTATACAATTTCCATTTATTTCTCTTCTAATTCTAATTATAAAAAGATAAAAATCATTTAAAATCTCAATAGCTGCGAGATGGCTAAATAACAATGAAATTGTTGACACCTTCATAGTTCACTGTCCTCCCTTACAAACTCTGCCCAACCACAACCCTTATATATGAACTTTATTTCCATTATATTTGCATAATTTTTATATTATTTTGGTTATCTAACTCAATTTGTATGATATATGTAGAACGATAAAAAGAATCCAAATCCGAAACCGAAATTAAATCCGAATCCGAATTCGAATTCGGATCCTAATAATAATAATAATAATAATAATAATAATAATAAATTTTAAAAAAAAATAATTAGGGGGAGCCTCGCATGGATGCAATGCTCCCATGAAAAGTAAATTAAACAAAAAAAACAAAATTTAAGGCAGGCGAGCCTCGCACCCACGCGAGGTAGCCTCGCGTGGATGCTAGGCTCAGAAGGAGAAGCGCCCAAAGAAAAAAGAAAAAAAATTAGAGGAGGCGAGCCTCGCACCCAGCCTCGCGTGGATGCGAGGCTCAGGACAAATAAATCGTGAGAGAAAGAGAGAAAAAGAGAGAGGGAAAAAAATAATAAAAAATTAAATTAATAAAATTTATAAAAAATACATATTTTTCTCTCTCTTTCTCACAACAATATATTTTGGCTCCTGCCCTAACTATTTTACAAATTCGATATATTCTAATTAGACCCCAAATTCTAATCAGAGTCTGATTAATTTTTTGGATGCAGAAACATGACCCGATGCAACGAATCTGGAGCAAATCAAATTAAGAAAAGATTCGAATATCTCATCGAGATTACAAAAAAGATCCTGATTCTATCTATAAGGAAACCGGATCTCGATTCTATCTACAAAGAAACTCCCTCAACAACTTGGGCCTATAAATACCCCTCAAAAGAGCTCAAAAAGGGGCTTTTGGCAGATCGATCTACGCACGGGAGTTTTGAAGCCTCGAAGTCTTGTGACAAAAAAAGACCCTTAGCAAATCGATCTATGCGCGAGAGCCTCAAAGCCTTGCAACTGAAAAAGAGAAGACCTTTGGCCAGGTCTCTCTCGTTCGAGCTTCCTCCAAGAATTAGAAGAGACACTCAAGAAATCTCAATCGCTTTCAACCATCAACGTCAGATCGTCAACGGGGAAAGGACTGATCCTCATAACTGCCTCGAATCCCACGATCTTCTGATTAAAAGAGAGCGACGTGTTATATAAATCCTCTCTGTCTATTTTTATTTTCTTTCATTGTAATCTGAAAAAGAGAAATTTTTGATAATCTGTAATTTTTCTCTATCAATGTCAATGGAAAGATCCAATCCTGTTTTTGCAAAAACAGACTGGCGACCACAGTGAGAGAAATCTCCTGTACTGAAGAGGAGATGGTGGTCCAATCTGACGTCAATAGAATTGGAGAGACAATGAAGAAATTGGTAATCAAGGTCGAAATCGACCCAAAATATTCAAAATCATAAAAAGATGACTTGATAGTTTTTGATGACAAGGAGGCGTTGATCCATCAACAGCCACTTGAGTTTTCAAACTCTGGTCCATCAGAACTCGCTGCATATGACGCTAGAGGAAAACCTATCGCGACACAAAAACGGACTTAAATCTGCAACCAGAATCGAAGGGCGCGTCGCAAAGCACGCAAAGCTCGTTTTGTATGCCAGGCTCAAAATCAGCGTGACACAAGTCAAGAAGGATGTCAGGCTCAAAATCAGCCTAGCATGAAGCGAGAAGGATGTCAGGCTCAAATCAGTCTAGCATGAAATAAGGAGGATGCCAGGCTTAAAAATAGTCTAGTACCCACCAGCTTGGTAAGGCCAGTTTAGCACCCATCAGCTTAGCAAAAACCAGCCTAGTACCCATCAGCTTGGCAAAAGCCAACCTAGCACCCACCAACTTTGTAAAGACAAGCTTAGCACCTATCAGCTTGGCAAATGCCAGCCTAGCACCCATCAGCTTGGCAAAAGCTAGCCTAGCACCCATCAGCTTGACAAACTCTCACGAGACGCAACTCGTCTACTAGGGTAACTTAGGGGTTTAACGGCTTGTTGCGTGCTAAGTACAGCTGCGATTCCTGTAAAAGTAATTTAGGATTTTTCTTTCTCTTTTTGGGTCTAAGTTTTGCTCAAGTACTAGCAAAAAATAGGTGTGGGGATATGATTAGTATCATATTTTGTATTTTTCCTCCTGTATTTCTATTGTTGTATTTAAATAATTGCTACTCTGATAATTTAGTGTGTTTTTTTAGGTAATAAAGGATTTATAAGGAAGAGAAAAAGAAGAAGCAAATTTATCAAGAATATGAGCAAAGAAAGTCAACCATTGTGAAGAAAAAAAATCTAAGTGCAACCGTAGTAACTTTATGAGTATTTTCGGTAAAGATAAAATTTAAACTAAATTTTTTTTGAGTGGATAAATTTGTAGAGCTCAGAATTATCTTTGAAATTCCACCAAGAACAGCTCAATCCGAGTTTGTATGAAAAAGTTATGACTATTTTATTAAAGTGTTGCAGAATAAAATATCCGGTCTTGCAGGCTGCGGGTGTGCTTAAGCTAATTTCAGGTTTTGGCCTTGAAAAGTAGTATTTTGAGTTATCCAATCTCAACAATTGATTTCTAATACACATGTATTGGATTAGGATTATATATTTTGTACCGAGTTCAAGTAGAAGTAAGATTGTGTTTGGATTATAAATACCCCATGAATCCTTGTAAATTAATATGGCTTTTTAGATATAATTTTAGATATAATTTTAATCAAATAAAGATTAGGATTTTTCCGAAAGGGTGACGGCCGTAATAACGAACTTCAAAGGTGACCCTCTGCTGTTCACTATGGTTTCTTAGGTAATTATCTTTTATTCGTTTCTAGTTTAGATTTATCTTGTTTTCTAGATAATTAGAATTTTCATGGATTTCATAAATAAATATAGATTTTTGATAATTAGTAATATGAGTAACTAATTTACATTAGCCCTAGGATGTAGATGAACTTTGTTTAATATATCTAACATAAATTTATCTCATCTTCTTCTTAAAAATAAATAAAGTCATGATTTTTCTATAAATAAAATAAAGATAGATTCCATAAATTATAACTCTTTGATAGATTATGTTTAATTCATATTTTGATAATATATATACTTAGATAAGATTTGGAATTCATATTTTTTGTTTTTACTTATAGAATTATTAACAAGTGTTCGCCATAAAAGTTACACGCTCTTATATCGAAGTCTTTTCAATGAAAGGGTTACAATCTAACGGTTTTCCGTTTACAGAAGATGAGGAAGATAGACTTCCTCTTTGTTTAAGGCTGGGTTCCTATGTAGCTATGGAGGACGATCCTACTCTCCGTTGACACTCCGTACAATCTCTCTCAGTTGACTAAAGGAAAAAAGAAAGGCTTTCGGCTCTTGATCACAAGGGTCACTCTTAGGAGAAGATATCTGTAACAACCTAATTTCATTATAACTTACATTTTTTTTATATCAGATTAATCCCAAAATAAATGTGTTGTGTTTGTCTCATTTTTCTATATTTTTGTGATTTTCTTGAAATTTTTAAGATAGTCACTTAAAATAATATTATTTTAATCACCGGTGAGTCCTACGCATATTTTTACTAGTCTTTTTTTTTTGACTTGTAAAGATGAAGTTTGACTTTTTTTTGGGTTAGTTTAATTTGAAATTATAACTTTAAACAACTCTAATAACCTATTATTAGTATTCATTTGTCATATTTCTATTTTGTTTTTATTCACCCATACCTCCTTCACCATACTTGTCCTTTGGTCAAGAATGACAAACCATCATGTTACCCCATATCTCTCCTTTATTTATATCTTTTTCTTTCCCTCCTTTCATTTGTTTTCTCTCCTTTATTTTCATTAATCTCTTCCTTTTATTTTTTTCTACTCCAACTCAAGAGAAGAAGAAGAAAAGAGAAGAAGAAGAAGAAAAGAGGAGAAAAAGAATAAAAAGAGAAGTTCTTTAGCCTCAAGATAGATTTACATTCCTTAACCTATCAAGGCAAGTAAAATCACATCCCCTCTCATGTTTTATTTCTAATTCTAATTGTTTATGGTTAACTTAGAATCTTGATTTGTTTAATTTTAGAAATGTGATATTTTTATACAAAATTCTCTATGATTATTTTAAATATAAAAATATGATTCTTACACTCTACTCTATGTTTATGTATTAAATTTGTGATTTTATTTAAGGTCTCCTATGCTTAAACTATAAGTTACAACTTAAACTATGTTTTATTTTGAAATTACAAAGAAACTACCTTTATGAATGTTCATCATATTGGATATACATTTGAATTTTTCCATATAAGTTCTTCATGTATAATGTAATGATTTTAAAATCATTTTCCACTTGCCGTTAGAAAATATGTATATATATACATTTATTTATTTATTCATTATCATGTTTTAAAGAGAGAGTTTCATATAAGTATTACATTAAATTTACTAAAATATTTCTTTTATGCAAGCTATTATATTAGGTCATAATTACTTTATGCTAATTCATGTTTACTTGAAATATATATACATTAGTAAGGTTTAATAAATTTTGCTACTTTCCATACCATGAAATCATTATAGAATTTGGAAAATTCATTCATTCTAACATTTTTTACTCCATCATACTTGCATTGACACATGCATACTAGTTACTTGTACAATATATACGAAATTATGCCGGACTTTCCTTATTAGTACATACACGTTTTGATAGTGCCATGGATCTTGACTTGCCTGTTAACTTGATTTTGACATTCCATCATATTTACTTCGACGTATACATACTAATTACTTGTACAAGATACATGAAAATATTCCGGATTTTCCTTGTTAGTATATACACATGTCTTGATGGTGCCATGGATCCTAACTTGCCTGTTAACTTGATTTTGACATGGACCACATCTTTCTTGTTACTAGACATGTATATGTATTAATCTTGACATGATTAGTTTATCATATTCCGGATTGATTTGCATGTAAAATAACTTGAAATCTTGGGTTATGGGAGAACTAAAGGGTGGACAAATATTGTATCGTGAAAGGTTTAGGATAGGTTGCGCAACCGAAATAGGGGCCCATCCGCGGGGGCGCCCGGGTGGTACTGAGCCATCATCTCTTGTTTAGTCCATGTTGATGGGACGACCGATTACTCAGTAATCGGTATCTGCTTGAGTGCTTAGCGGCACGGCTGGTTCAGCGCCAGCATCTTGGCCGGGTCCCGGGTATGCACGGGTACTTTCACGATACGAGTTATTTCTTCACCAGTTAGTTCAAATATAAACTAAAATATGATATTAACCTAGACTTGATATGTATTAGTCTCCGTACTTGATATCGATCACATACGATACGAGTCATTTCTTCACCATTCAGTTCAAAACATTTACTAAAATAAGATATTAATTTAAACTTGATATGCATTAGTCTCCGTACTTGATATTGATCACATACAGGTTTATTTCTTCACCAGTTAGTTCAAATATAAACTAAAATATGATATTAACTTAGACTTGATATGCATTAGTCTCCGTACTTGATATCGATCACATACGATACGAGTCATTTCTTCACCAGTTAGTTCAAATATAAAATAAAATATGATATTAACCTAGACTTGATATGTATTAGTCTCCGTACTTGATATCGATCACATACGATACGAGTCATTTCTTCACCACTTAGTTCAAAATATAAAATAAAATATGATATTAATCTAGACTTGATATGTATTAGTCTCCGTACTTGATATCGATCATATGCAATACAGATCTATTTCTTCACCAATTAGTTCACCATGCATGTGCATATGCTTTTTACATCAATTCATATTTTACTTGTTAGTACATATTGCATGCTCCCTACCATACAAGTCTATTTATTTACCATTAGTCTCCATACTTGATAGCATGTACATTCTTTCTTGATATCATTACTTGATCGTTTAATGTTTTCCACACATGCGCATAGTTTCATATCCACACCCATATCTTACCTATTTGTTTATATTACACGCTCCGTACTTCTTATTATTTTACTTGCCGGGTTTGACCCTGAGCTCCCCCACACGCTCAGGTACTGAAGATGTGAGCGAGGATCCGCCACTGCATGATCCGTACTTTCTATAGCAGACCGAGCAGCAATAGATTTATAGGCCTCCGCTTTTGTATTTTTGGTTTGGTATGTATCACCCCTTTGGGACTTTATTTCTAACTTTTGTATCAGTATTGTACTTGTTGCTGCTTATCTTAGACATGTATATCTTCTCTTTTATATGGCAGTAGACTAACTTCCAAGATCCTGGTTGATTACTAGTATTCAATTCCATTCATTTCTTCTTTTACATATTTATAGGCCTCGTGCACGTCGACTTACACGTGCCCGCCGGTAACGCACTCCGTTTTCTTATCTCTCCAAAAAAATGGGGCGTTACAATATCCGCTTGTCTTCCTCTGTCTCCGTGTGTGTCCCTCCTTGTTTTATAGGGGTTTTAGAGTAACGTCCCACCATATTTGCTCGACCGTTAGCTCCAATACGTGAGAAGTGCCATCATATTCGTTAGGTGGTTGCTCCCACTACTGGAGTAATGCCCCTGCATTCATTTGGCAGTTATCTCCACGATCCGAGGTGGCAACTCTCTTGTTCGGGTCGGATGACTTTGTATTAAACCCCTACTCGGATGTTATGGGTAGTGTCGCAAATCTCAACTTTAGATTCGCGAACCTGTTATGTCGTTTGGGTCGCGAATCTCAGTCTCTTAGATTCGCAGATCCGATGAGTTGCGAGCTTCTGTCTCTGAATTCGTGGCTCTGCTTAGTTTTCCAGAATTTTTCGCCGACAAAACCCCCTCTAAAGTTTCCAAAACTCTCATGATTTTTTGAGGAGTTTCGGAATAATTTGGATATAATATTCTGTATTAGAATCTCCATTGCATTTGCAGAAATCTGTGACTCTGTATTAGCGCTACTGTTGCTTCTTCTTTTTTTTGCCTTTGAAGGGACACGTCTCTGTATTAGGGGTGCAAGCCTTCATCTTGGAGTAGAAAACGACTCTGTATTAGGGTCGCGAACTCTCGCTTCGGAAGGAGTGCGACTCTGTATTAGGGGTGCGAGCCTTCATTTTGGAGTAGAAAATGACTTTGTATTAGGGTCGCGAACTCTCGCTTCGGAAGGAGCGCGACTCTGTATTAGGGGCGCGAGCCTTCATTTTTGAGTAGAAAACGACTTTGTATTAGGATCGCGAACTGTCTTCGGAAGGGACACGTCTCTGTATTAGGGGCGCGAGCCTTCATTTTTAAGTAGAAAACGACTCTGTATTAGGGTCGCGAACTCTCGCTTCGGAAGGAGCGTGACTCTGTATTAGGAGCGCGAGCCTTCATTTTTGAGTAGAAAACGACTCTGTATTAGGGTCGCGAACTGTCTTTGGAATGGACACGTCAATGTATTAGGGGCGCGAGCCTTCATTTTTTAGTAGAAAACGACTCTGTATAAGGGTCGCGAACTCTCGCTTCGGAAGGAGCGCGACTCTGTATTAGGGGCGCGAGCCTTCATTTTTGAGTAGAAAACAACTCTATATTAGGGTCGCGAACTGTCTTCGGAAGGGACACGTCTCTGTATTAGGGGCGCGAGCCTTCATTTTTTAGTAGAAAACGACTCTGCTTTAGGGTCGCGAACTTTCGTTTTTTGAGAAGAAAGCGGCTCTGTATTAGGGTCGCGAACTTCTCTTTTTGAGAAAAAAGCGGCTCTGTATTAGGGTCGCGAACTTCGCTTTTTGAGAAGAAAGTGGCTCCGTATTAGGGTCGCGAACTTTTGTTTTTTTTTTTTGTTGCGGGAAGGTCAGAAGGCGGTTGTTTTCTACGGCGTAAGAATTGAGACGTTCTCTGAGCCGCATTAAATGAAAAGGTACTCACGAGATTCGAGCCAGTTATCACGTCTGTCCAGAGATCTCGGCCGTCAAATCATCGGCTATATAACCTCCACTTTATGAGAGATGTTACCCTTAAAGAAATTTGAAATCTGAGTTCTTCGTTAGAGCTCCTCAGACTTCTCGTCTTCAATCTCCCATAGCTTTTGATTCGAAGGATTTTCTCAATCTTCAAAAGATGCCAAAGAAAGCTTCTTCCTCTGATACTGCTGCCAGTGGTCGTCAAGATCCTCGAGCAACCTCCAGTTCAATAGTGGTTCGGCAGGAACCCTTGATTGGAGGTAATAAAGAAAACTTTCGAAAGGCAGTCCCTTTCTTATCATTTTTTCTTTATCTTGAATTTGAATGTCTTTTGCAGTCGACTATGCCTTGAATCCTTGGCCTAAAGACCATTATTTCAGATACTTTGATGGCTATGATGGGAGAAAGAGTTTAGATTTGGTCATATCTTTCCACATTGTACAGCATCAGACAACCAAGAGAGAGAAGACAAAATTCTTCATCCTTCTCGCTATGTATTGCGAGAACTGATGACTAATGCACCTTTCGAAGGAGATGATTGATCTCCGCTACGCAAACCCGTTTTTTGTCTGGAGACCATGTTTCCGTGCCTGATAGCGGTTTGGAAGATAGAGATTACAAGTGGCTCCGTCAAGTTGAAGGTCGCTACTTGTTTCTCCCCAACATGGAGAGGTATTATCCGTTCTTATTCTTTCAATCCCTCTCCGTGCCCAGACGAATGGACTGGCACATAAACAGGCCGCAAGACAGCATTTTGTTGGGGGGCTTCAATGCTCAAGGTGCTTTTCCTCGTGGTAGTGGAAAACACTTCTGTGGATTGCTTCCGGGACTGCTTAAACATGACCTCCCCAGAGGCGAGGTTCCCATAATCGCGCAGACTTTCCTGCACCGATTTACCAATGTGCGAGGAGAGTTTCCTGTTCAGAATTTTCGTCCCCCTGGTTGGGTTCACTGCTCTTCAAAAGGAGAGTGGGCAGTCTTGACTGATTTCTTCTTAAAAACCTTTGGGGATCAGCTTCATTATGCGAGGCTACACCGTGCCATCAAGGCTGTTCAGTATGGTATTCCTGCTAGTAGATTTCATTTTTTTGCTTTACTGGAATTGTACAATCCTGATACATGTACAGTCTTTAGCCCTCGTGGTGAGTTAGGTTTTGCCCTCCATGAAATGTATGAAATTTCGGGCTTACCCATGGGAGATATTCCGTATGAAGAGTATGTCCTTACTGGGGAAGAACTTCATCTGCTGAAGACTCAGGACCCTTTGGCTTACAATACTTACTGGGAATTGCTCTGCCATTATATTTGCACCCATACATCCAGCACCAGCAGTTTGAAGCCAAAGAAGTGGCTGCAGTATCTTCTGTCCAATTTTTCTAGGAGTAATCCGAACTTTACTCGCCTTCCTCCGGTTTCTGAAAAGGAAGTTGAGAGAAGAATCGCTAGTTTCGGGACAGATGCTTATGTCGCTGAATCTGACGAGAACGTCTTCAAGGCTGGAACGTCCTTTGAAAGTTTTCACTATCAGGCCCTCCAGCCTTTGTCTGACCCTGCCTTCTTGGCGGGCTATTTGATGGTGTGGCTGAAGAAGTGTGTTATTCTTTCGCAGGAAAACATACCTATTAGGGTCGTATACCCAACCGTCCTACTAGCTCTTGGTAGGCGGCTCAGCTTGTTACCCGTGATGGTCTGCAGCATCCAAAGTGGACTGAGGAGATTATCTGATAAATTCTGCCAGGTGAAGAAGGAGCCAAGGAAGAAAGGAGATCCGATCATTAAGACTCCCAATCCGCGTGTAGAACTTCCTTATACTTATTTGATGGCTTGGCTGGTTCTACATTGTCCTACTTTGATGAGTCTTGTAGAAGCAAAATTTTTGATCTGAACCATGCTAAAAGAGAAGGTTACAGAAGCAAGTTTCCTCTTTTTTTTTATCGGTGATTTGTATTCACTCTTGTTGACTGTATCGCACTTAGAAAATTCTCTGTAATTTTGCTCTGATGATGAATAAAGAAGTTCTTTTCTTTTTACATAACTAAGAGTATCTGAAGAATAATTCTGATATTGATTACCAGAGATAACTGTTAACTTGATAACCTCAAAATGAATCAAAATTTTCTAAGTACCCGAAATTACTGTGGATGAAAGAACTTCTTGTTGACTAATTTGACTCGCCAGAGGTGTTATTTAACTTGGCAAATTTGATAAAAAGAAATTTTGGTTCGCCAGAGGTATTATTTAACTTGGCAAATTTGATAAAAGGAAAATTTGGTTCGCCAGAGGTATTATTTAATTTGGCAAATTTGATAAAAGGAAAATCTGGTTCGCCAGAGGTATTATTTAACTTGGCAAATTTGATAAAAAGAAAATTTGGTTCGTTAGAGGTATTATTTAACTTGGCAAATTTGATAAAAAGAAAATTTGGTTCGCCAGAGGTACTATTTAACTTGGCAAATTTGATAAAAGGAAAATCTGGTTCGCGAACTAAAGGCTTTTAGTCCGGACCCAAGAACCTCCATTAATGAACTTCTGATTACAGAGAAACTTTTTACTCGTAACTTGCATAGAACTACCCAGGCCGTATTATAACTGGTGTTCTGCAATTTTACTAAAAATAATATTTCTTCAGGAACTTGTCGTTGATTGGCATCAGGACTTTGTCACCATTAGGCTTTGTCAACCGATACGTGCCGTTGGAGTAGACCGTATCAATGACAAAGGGTCCCTCCACTTTGGCTGGAACTTTCCCCTAGACTTCTGGCTTGTTATGATCGGTCTTCTAACTGACAGGACCAGATCACCCTTCTTAAAAGTTCTTCGTTTAGCCTTTTTGTTAAAGGTTCTGGAGATCCGCGCCTGGTATAACTCGATATTCTGTTGAGCTTCCAAGTGCTTGTCGTCCAAGGCTTCTAACTCTTGGAGGCTCTACTGATGCCTTTCTTCTTCCGTCATCCTAATTGTTAACGCGACTTGTAATGAGGGGATTTAGATTTCAAAAGGCAAGACCGCTTCTGATCCGTATACCAAGGAGAAGGGCGTGGCATTAGTGGGAGTTCGGACTGTGGTGCGATACGCCCACAGACATTCTCCGAATTTTTCGTCCCAGTCCCTTTGATTGGATGACACAAACTTTTTAAGAAGTTTTACAATAGTCTTATTGAAAGCTTCTGCTAGACCATTAGCTGCAGGGTAATATGGCGATGCCACATCCTCGATCCTGTACTTGTTGCAGAATCTGGAATACACTTGGCTCACAAACTGAGGTCCGTTGTCATGAATTATTCTTCTAGGCACCCCGAAGCGATAAAGCACATGGTGCTTGATGAATTTGATAACGTCTAACGATTTTACTTCGGTTAGGGAAATGGCCTCAGTCCATTTTGAAAAGTAATCAGTTATGGCTAAAATGAACCGGTGTCCTCTCGTTGATGGCGGAAAAATTGGCCCTATGATGTCCATACCCCATTGTTCAAATGGCCATGACGTAGCTGTTGGGTGAAGATACTCCGGAGCTTTATGTATAAAGTATGCATGTATTTGGCAGGCCCTACACTTCTTGGTGTAGTTAACCGCTTTTGTCATCATCTTGGGCCAGTAATAACCCATTCTTCGGATTCTATCCCAGAGTTTTGGCCCTGGCTGGTGTGCCCCGCAGATGCCAGCATGAGTTTCTTCGAGTACCTTTTGTGCTTCGCGGTTGGAGAGACAGCGAAGTAAAACTCCGCTGTAGGATTTTCTATACAATATCTGGAGTTCTGCATTATAGTAAAAACGGATAGCCCTTCTCTGAATGACCTTAGCTTCTTTTGGACCTTCGGGTAATATCCCGTAAAGGACATAGTTTATATAAGGAAAACGCCAATCCCTTGGTTCTAGGCTTGATTCGAAAGCGTCAGCTTCGTCTTCCTGTGGTTTCTTCATTTCTTCTTTGAGCTCGTCCTTTGAACAAAATAATTCCTTACTGCTTACCATAATTTTCCTTTTAACATGCTTGGGCAAGGCTAATGTAGCAGCCAAGGAAGCTAGCAAATCTGCATAACTATTTAGGTGGCGCTTTATGTGGCTGATATAGAAACCATCGAAACCATCGGCGATCTTGATCACTGCGCGATAATATGGCAGGAGGTCTTCATGTTGACCTCGTACTCCCCTTTTATTTGATTCACAACAAGTTGAGAGTTTCCATATGCCTCCAAATATTCGACCCCCAGTTGTTTGGCTATTTTTAAACCGATTAGGAGGGCGTTATATTCCGCGACATTGTTGGAGCACGAACTTGTTAATGAGTAAGTTTGAGGAATGATGTGGTTGCAGGGAGAGACGAGAACAACTCCTACCCTCGCTATCATCTTTCCCTCGGATCCCATTCGGGAGGCACCATCAAAGAAAAGCTGCCATACACCTTTCGAGACTGTATTTGCCTCGGAAGACCTTCTTGAGTCATCCTTTTCTGGAATCAAGTCCAATTCTTCTAACTCTCCCGGGATTTGTTCGTATAACTTCGAGGATGCCGGGATTGGATGTTCGGCCAAGAAGTCGGCCACGGCATGTCCTTTGATAGACTTCTGTGGGACAAAGTGCATATCATACTATGATAGCAAAATAGCCCAATTGGATAGTCTTGAATTTAATAACCCGGGTTTGTCATTAATATTCTCAGGGGGTTAACTCTCGATACAACGTGGATGGTTTGTCCAGCTAAGTAGTGTCGCATTTTCTGTATTGCGAATACCAACGCTAGACATTCTTTTTCCACAGGATTATACCGGTGTTCCGCCTCGATCATCATTCTGCTGAGGTAGTAAATAACTTGTTCATGGCCTGACTCATTCTTCTGCGCTAGTAAAGCGCTCAATGAATGGTCCATAGCCCTTACATATAGCAAGAAAGGCATTCCCGAAACTGGGGATACGAGCACTGGTGGCTTCGTGAGATATTGTTTGATTTCTTCAAAAGCCTTTTGGCATGCGTCATCCCAGACAAATGACACTCCTTTCCTCATTAATCTGATGAAAGACTGATATTTACCAGACAAATTTGATATAAACTTGCGGATGTACGCCAGCCAGCCTTGCAACCTCCTTAACTCTTTGAGGTTACGGGGAGGTGGCATATCTTGGATAGCTTTGACTTTATCTGGATCAAGATGTATACCTTTCGACGTTACGACAAAGCCGAAGAATTTTCCACTGGAAACTCCCAGGAAAGACTTAGTTGGATTCATCTTGAGTTGGTGCTTCCTCATGAGGTTGAATATTGTCTTCAAATCCTTCAAGTGATCGTCTTTATTTCTGCTCTTAATTGCTAGGTCATCTACGTAGCATTCCACTGTTTTTCGGATGTGCTCTTGGAATATTGCGTTCATGGCATGTTGATACGTGGCGCCAGCGTTCTTTAGGCCAAGGGGCATGACTGTATAGTAGTATACCCTGAGTGGTATCCTGAAGGACTATGCTTCTCATCATCAGGGTACATCTTTGTTTGATTATACCCCGAGAATCCATCCATGAACGTCATGCGCTCATACCCACAAGTATTATCTATCATGATATCCGTGATAGGTAACGGGAATTCGTCTTTAGGACAAGCCTCATTCAAATCCCTAAAGTCTATGCAAACTCGGAGCTTTCCATTTTTCTTGGTCACGGGAACTATATTCGCGACCCAATCAGGGTGCTGTTCCTCGCGAATAAAGCCTGATTCGATCAATTTTTTGATTTTAGCTTCTATAACTTCCATGATCTCTGGACGAAATCTTCGTTGTTGCTGTTTTACTGGCTTAGCCTCTGGTCGGATTTTCAATTTGTGAACGGCCACATTTGGATCCAACCCTGGCATTTCCTCATAACTCCAAGCAAAAATGTCAATGTATTCACGAACGAGGGATATCAATTCCTTCCTTTCTTCTGAAGATAGATTCTTGCTTATAAATATAGGTTTAAGATTCTTTTCATCTCCCATATTAATTTGGACCACTTTATCTTCGGTTGGGGGCTCACGCTGTTCAAACTGGATCTCCCACTTTATATTAAGATACTTGGCCCAAGGGTCATCTCTTATTGGCGAAGTTTCCTTCAAGTCTTCATCTTCTTGGATCGCAGAAGCCATGTTCGCGGATACTTAGTGGAAAATCACACCAGTACTGATATCTGAATCCCAGCATGATGATTCCGACGAATGATCGTACTGTCCTTTCTCAGTTTTCTCGCTTGAGGAGGTTTCGGGAGTGGTGACGCATCCCAACCCCCTACCGGTTTTCTGGTAATAATCTGGCATCTTCCCTTCTGGAACAAAATGTTGAAGAATTGTCCTTTTTCCTCTTCTGAAGTTCAACCCCCTGCCTTCGGTCAAATTGTATCCCATTTTCGTTATTATTCTACGAGAATTTTCATCATAATGGAAGAACTCGGGTTTTCCCTGTTCTTCCTCAGAATCTAAGCATTTCTTTTTATTCTTGTGACTTGCTCTTCCAAATACTATGGCCTTTTGGGTTCTGTTTTTGGGCGGGACCTCGAAAATGACCTGATTAGCACTTTCCACGTCATAACTTAATTCGTGTAAGGATGATCGGATAGGTGCTTGGGAAGAAGTCAGAGAATATATCTCATTTACACAATCGCTGAATGCATCTGTGCTAGTGCTTGAGGGCTCAGAATCAACACCAGATGAGTAAGCAAACTCTAAATTTTCATTTATCACCCTTTCACCATCAGAGTGCACGACATTATTTACATTAAGGCCTTCGAGGTTTATCACAATGGACTCACCGTCCCAAATTACATCCTCGGATTCCGAATCTTCGGATCCTGATTCTGTATCAGCCTCCTCGCCACTATCAGAGTCATCTGGAATGGGCTGATCTGAAACACCGAACGCATCTTGGTACAACAACACGTCAGTAAACTAGTTTTCAACTCCTTTGAAGGGTTGTTTTTCTACAACGAGTGTTTTTACGTTCGCGTCTTTGTCGACGTACTTCATGCATTGGTGTAACGTGGAGGGCACAATGAGATTGCTATGGATCCAGGATCTCCCCAATAGCAGATTGTATGATGTGTCCGCATCTATCACGTAACACGTGACTTCCATCTTTAGATCACCGATTTGACACTTGAGCTTTATTTTACCCAGAGGTCTACTGTCGTTAGCATTGAACCCGAAGATAGTAGTGTTGGTTGCGGCTAATCTGTTCATCGGCACTCCAAGATATCGTAGCATCCTTCATGGCATGATGCTCAAGGCCGAGCCTGGATCAACTTGAATGCGATCAATCTCCGTAGACCCTATGTATCCATTGTAATACAAAGGGCGGTGATGCTTATTACTCCTGATTTGCATGTCTTCCGAAGAGAAGTGACGCAAAGGATGTTTTTACCAGAGACCTGGTGACATGTCGCGCAAAGAGACTCTTCTTCTTCTATCATCTCCGGTATTTACGCCAAGAACACTTTCAAATCTTGCAGAGCTTCTCTTAAAGCTTCTCTAGTAGATTTAGAGAGCTTCAGGAGCTCGTACAAAGTTATCCTTGCAGGGATATTGGCCAACTGTGTTAGGATGTCGAACTGGAATGACTTCCGCGAGTCTTCCGCAAGCTCTTTTCCCTTCTTCTTCATAACTTTATCAAACTTAAGTTCTTTTTGTTTGACTTTCTCTGGAGGTGGTTGAGAATCTGTTGTTTGGCCGTAGTTCTTCAAGTAATTTTTTCCTGAGCGGGTTCCCGCGGGAGAAGGATCTACGTCAGCCACCAAAGAATTTCCAATTTCCTCTTCCGAATCGGTCAAAGCAGGAATGATTCCATCATCTTCGGGAATCATGGAGACGACATTGGAGGTGAAGGTTTTCTCTCTTTGCTTCTTCCCAGATGAACTGGAAGTCTATTGTTCATCACTTAGGAGATCTGGATATACCCATAGTATCTCCCCCTATCAGTTTCAAAGGGGAACAATCCTTTCTTTCGCTGCTGGTGCGGATCAAAATTTACGACCTGCATCGTGCCTTTAGGGATGGGTTGTACTCCATCTTGAACTGTTGACTCTATCCAGTTTGGCGCTTTGCCGAACTTGACGGTTATCATATTCGCGGTCACCTTCTTCTGGTGCTCTTGGAGCTTAATGACATTAGCGTTCACTAAGGCTTGAATTTTATCTTTGAGGATGTAGCAGTTTTGGGTAAGGTGGTTAATGATCTTATGGTAAACACAGTAGTTAGAATCATTAACTTTCCTTACTTCCTCTGGACGTTTAGACTCCGGCAGTTTTAGCATCTTCTTACTCATGAGGAGGTTGAAGATAGTCTTCGTGTGTTCATTTTTAAAGGAGTATTGCTTTTGCGGCATTCGTGTCTGAGGAGGAAATTTCGGGGAAGTCTTTGCGGGTTGTGGCGCATCAGTGACCATTGTCTCCTTTCCCTTGTATCCTCGGGGTCGGGACTTATAGTTGTTATCGCCACTTCGCTTCTGTTTCTCCTCGCCTCTTTCTTCTTCAAGTCTTTGCGCAATTTCTTCAGCTTCTTCGGCTTGCAGGGCGAGATCCTTCCAAGTTGAGGACTTCACTGTTCCTATTCTGGCTAGAACCTTAGTCGATAAATTATGTCGACAGGTTTCTACCAAGATCTTTTCTGGCATTCCATGCGGACATCTGAGAGAATCGTTTCGGAACCTTTTGATGAAGTCCCGGGCTGACTCTCCTTTCTTCTGTTTAGTGGCTAGAAGTACTGGCATTGACACCTCCATATCATCTTCATAGAATCTGGTGAGAAAGGCTTTCTCCATATCGCTCTATGAATTGACGGTTCCCGGTTCTAGTCTACGGAACCATTCAAAAGCTAGTCCGGTTAAGGTACTAATGAATACCCTCGTAATAATGGGGTCATTTCCGGCTAAATGCCCAATTTGCGATTTAAAATAGTAGAGGTGCTGGTTTGGTGATCCTTTACCATCAAAAGATTTGAGCTTCAATAGTTTGTAGTTTTCTGGGAATGGCTGTTTTCCATTCATGGGATATGGCCTTATCACACCCAGCTCTTGTAGGTCGCCCTTATGTATGAGAGCATTCAGTTAATTCTGGAAGCTTTCCATCCAAACAGCATTTGCATTCCCTTCTTGATGCACGGAACGGTTGCCGTCGTCCTCATGATGTTCTTCTTTTTCGTTATTATGAGGACCTTCTTCTTCCGCCTTGTCAGTCTTTGAGTGCAAAGATGTATTCTTTACTCTAGTCTTTTCCAGTTCCACCAGGACATGTAGCATGTCTTCGAGTCGCTGATAGCATCCTACTGTTGCTGGATATTCTTGTCTTGTTCGTTCATTCTCCGCATGAACTCTTCTGAGATATTGTTTTGAGTCATATATGCAGAGGCGGAGTCTTCTAAGAATGAGTCGGACGTCTGCGATTCAGCCATAACAGATTTGGCTATATCTTCTTCATCAGAAGAGATTCCCTCCATCTGCCTATCATTCATGGGGACTGCCGTTCCACTTTCGAGTTGATTGTTTCGGAAAACTCCTCGCTCTTCATTGAATAGATCCTTCGAACTCGAAGAAAACTCCGGGTTAGAAGCTTCTCCTTCGGAGACTTTCTTTGCCTTCTTTTTCTACTTCTTTTTCCCGATGCTTGTCATATTAGATAACACTGCAGGATATTCTGGCTCAGAAAACTCAAGCCCGTGTCGCCTCCTTTTCGCGAGTTGGGATGAAGATGTTGATGGAACCGACAATCGATGAAATACCGAGGATCTGGTAGGGGCTGAACAATGACAGTGAGACAGTACTGCATTGATCAGTCGTTCACAGTGGCAATGAGATACATAGGATTATTCCCTTTTTCTGTTTAGAAGTTCTCTAAGATCTCTTGCACTGGAGTCTTTTGTGACAGCGTCATTTGTGAGAGATAGCTTCGAGAACGGCACAGTCTCAGCCTTGCGGATAGGCATGCACTTTCCGCGAATTTGAGGTTCGCGAGCTTCTTCAATCACGTGATCAGACTTTCTCCCTGAAACACGAGGGACGCGAATGTATGCTCCGCGTTTGTGATCATGGACAACTTTGATTGACCTACTCCGCTTCCTATAGGAAACGTGAGTAAATCCTTCCGCGTCTCGACCAATCTCGCCCTTTGGCTTCCATATTTGTGTGGTAGGTTTCTGCCGGGATGAATTGGCGGTTTCCTTTTGTTGCGCGATCCTATGAATGGCACGAATTTTGCTTCTTCTTAGATTCCTTCTCGTTGTACGAGTGAGGGGAACCTCCTTCTCCGCACCACAGTCTCGCGGAGCGGATAGTGGTCGTTCTCCTTTGTCGAAGTGGGGACTTTGGTCCACTTGGCTTGAGAGATCAAGAGCCTTAGTCGAAACTGGTATAGAGCCCGACGTTGAGGAAGAGGGTTTTGGACTAACTTGGTCCGCCGGCTTCCTTGACTGAGTTATTACCATTGAAACCTCCTTAGAGATTGACCCCTTGAAGACTTTACGGTACCCTCTTAGGGAAGTAGGGCACTTAGAGCCTGAAGAAAGAAATTCTTCGTACCTTCCCTGGTCGACATGAATGGTGAGTGAGTCGACCATACTGCCAACTGGAATGTTGTCGGATTGAGCTACCACTAGATCACTGGAGGTGATGGTTGTCCCCAGCGGAGTCGCCAATCTTCTGTTCGCCATAAAAGTTGCACGCTCTTTATATCGAAGTCTTTTCAATGAAAGGGTTACAATCTAACGGTTTTCCGTTTACAGAAGATGAGAAAGATAGACTTCCTCTTTATTTAAGGCTGGGTTCCTATGTAGCTATGGAGGACGATCATGCTCTCCGTTGACACTCCGTACAACCTCTCTCAGTTGGCTAAAGGAAAAAGAAAGGCTTTCGGCTCTTGATCACAAGGGGTCACTCTTAGGAGAAGATATCCGCTTGTCTTTCTCTGTCTCCGTGTGTATCCCTCCTTGATTTATAGGGGTTTTAGAGTAACGTCCCGCCATATTTGTTCGATCGTTAGCTCCACTAATCGAGAAGTGCCCTCATATTCGTTAGGTGGTTGCTCCCACGACTGGAGTAATGCTGCTGCATTCGTTTGGCAGTTATCTCCACGATCCGAGGTGGCAACTCTCTTATTCGGGTCGGATGACTTTGTATTAAACCCCTACCCGGATGCTATGGGTAGTGTCGCGAATCTCAAATTTAGATTCGCGAACCTGTTCTGTCGTCTGGGTCGCGAACCTCAGTCTCTTAGATTCGCGGATCCGATGAGTTGCGGGCTTCTGTCTCTGAATTCGTGGATCTGCTTAGTTTTCCAGAATTTTTCGCCGATAACAAGATCTTCCTATAAATTAATTGAAGAGAATAAATTTGTAAATCTAATTTCTTTGTAGATTATACTTAAGTTTGGTATTTAATAGTCTATACTAAGATTAGGATTTGAAGTTTATTTTTTTGCTTTTATTTTTAAGATTATCTACTAGATAAATTTTTTTTAAAGAAAAATACTATCTTTGATGACTTATACTTGCACGTCACTTATTAGGTCATACTTAGGACTCTTAATTAAAATCAAATTAAAAATATCACATTTTTAATGTGTTACATAATCGTGCATGATTAAAAATTTAGGAAGAAAGAGATAGTTCATTGTTAAGCTATTATTCTAACGGATTCGGATCCTAGGCTAAAATTTAGGAACTTAAAACTAATCTTCTCAATGTAGAATCTTATAGTTAACTTGATAGAATTAAAGAATTAGAAAGATAGCAAAACACTCTAGATCCCTATAAGAACGACCTGTAAAGCACTACAACTAGCATTGTATGTTTGTAGTAGATTATTCACATCATACAATAAAGAGATTTACTGAAACTCCTTGTAAATCATCAAATCCTTTGCAAACTTTACCTAATAGAGGGGCCCGCTTTGAACTCTACCTTAATTTTATTTGCATGATTTGGATAGTATTTTGATTATCTAATTCTTGCATCATCACTCAAATCCCACTAACATTACCCACCTACAACAATACTACTCACCTCCTCCAATTGTGCCAATACTACTAACCTCCGCTAACTCCACCAGCAATGTTCATCTCTGCCAACTTGACCATCTTCACCCACTTGACTCATCTCCATCAACTAGTCCTCTCTGCCAACTCTCTTCCCTGCCAATTATCTCCTTCCCTACCAAATCCCCTTTGAAGTTTAGTTCAAACTCATTCAATATTAGGTTGAAGTCAACTTTATTATATAACTATATGATTTACTGATTTGTTATTTTAATTTCCTTAATTAATTGGTAATTTACATGATAATTCTTAACCTACCATGTGACGATATGAATGGTTATATTTGACTAATTATTGCATAGTATATTAATCGAATCATATGAGGTCATAATGTTTTACTTGAAAGATAATGATCTTACTCGTATCTAGTATATGCATTATATTACTGGTATTTCTTTTTGCTTTGCCTAGACATGTAGTTGAATCTTTTTGAAGTAATTTATCTTAGGATGTGACTCGACTTGTATACCATGCTATCATGATATTAACCCTGCATAATACATATACAGCCTACTGTAAATTGAATATTGAGCATGTAAGTTAATTTGAATAACCAGGGCTTGGGGAAATTAAAGGGATGAATGCACATCGTATAGGAGAATTGCACAAAAGTTGAACAACCGATACAATCTATGTTGCTAAAAATCAGGACCGCAGTCATGAGTTGCCCGTGTCCTAATATCCAGTATAGCTGTAACCAAATATCCAGTTAGGGCTATGTCCTAATATCCAAGTACAGTTGTGAGCTGATACCTAGCTACTACTGTGACCTGATATCTAGCTACAACTATGACCTGATATTAAGCTACATTCGTGACCTGATATCTAGTTTTGGATATAACCTTATAGTCGGATTTGTTGTCGTGACCTGTTTCCAGCCTAGACCATGACCAAGACGTGGTCTCGGATTCACAGGATACTCCTTGATGCACTAATAATTCATTACTTAATTCCAATTAGTAATAAGGGCTTAAGACTTGGAACTAAAGCCACAGTCATATATGAGAGTTAGTATATCGTATTTGCATACTATAGAAACTATTCCCGTACTTTATCCCTATAATTATGATTATTACATATTTTAAAATTATGTTATCACGTGCTTCAATTATTTCTTGCTACGTCTGACCCCTAAACTTTTCTCACACACCTAGACATTAGAAACTTTGAGAAAGACCCGATGGAGTAAGCAAACCCCAGTAGATTGTTGAATACTTTCTTTCTTAATGTAATCATCTCCTATTTTATGGGTGTTGTATTCAGTTTTAACTTATATTCATGTTATGCGAAGAGTTATACTTCTTTGTTATAATGTAATCTATTATGGGTCCCTTCTAATTTGTATTGTAATTTTCTTCAGAAATATTTTGGATAATACAATTTAATGTAGATGAACTATAGCAATATAATTCCTTTTTGTTTATGCATTCTGATTGCGTGGTTCTTTGATATAAAAGGTCTTGCATGCTCACTTTTAGGGTACATGTTGATAATACCTTATTTAGAAGTAGGATACATCGTCAAAGTTTTGGGGTGTAATTTAGGACGTTACACTGTGCTACCCTCATATGACCCATATCAATGTCACAAACAAGAGCAAAGTCTAATAAAGTATTATCTGGTAATAAATTTAGAGTATCGATCGGATTAAGAGAAATACGTACCTCAAGGTGTCAAAATAATGCCTCCCTTTTTAAGGCAAGGAAGGCCACCTCCACTCTAGTACTACTGTCCATCTTGCTTCTAGCTCAACCGACGACTACTTCTCCTGGGGGGATGCTAGGATGAGTGATCTACATGCAATCAATAGACCCATCTCCGATTTGTTTCCAACATCCGGGTTTCTTCTATGAGGTAGTTGGTACCCTCACCCTGCATCGCTACTCCTGCTTTCTCCTCCTTGTTTGCCACTTTAGCAGAAATTAGTTGGATATTCTACTAAATTAGTCAAATTGATAAGAAAACTTCATCTTATTATCTGTGTTAAAGAACTTGGTGATAAAAATGGGCATGAGAGGGTAACAGATGCATCAGATGAACCTCTACTATAATAAAAATAAGCGTGTTAGTTACCTTATTTTTAAAGCATTGATCATGTCATTCATCGGCCAAGATTTTTTACTTTCCTTCTTCATTTTTCTTTCTATCCTTCATCTGATTTTTCCTCATCCATTCTATTGATATGTTGTCGGATCTCTCATAGAACTAATAATTAACTGAAAAGCAGAGAATTAACGAGTAGATATAGTTCTTTATTCTTCTTCTTCTTCTTTGTTTCTTTCTCTATTTTTAAATAGTACGAATTTTCATTTGTTTAACCAATAAAATAGTACTCATCACTCTGTCTTCAAATATTTTTTCTTCATTCAAAAAACAGCAAGCACTACCAATAGCATTAAAAGGACCCTCTTTCTAACTTCTATTTTAAAAATTACTTGTTAACTTTATTAATTTTTCCAGCATTCTTGGGGAGCTAAAGAGATCATAAAATGCAAATAGAATTTGCGGGCCTCATAGATAATTTGAATACGTACGTGATAGTGATAGCATGGCATTGCCCCAAAAAAAAAAGAAAAAAAAAAACTCTAAACAATCGAACAGTTCACAGAACTCTACATACAAACTCAACAAACTCATGACAGAAAATTCCATAGAATTGGCAGAAACTAATTAAATAAGAGCCATGGAGTAAAAGAGGAGCTATCTCTTAAGAGAGAGAAGAAAGGAAAAAAAAAATAAAAAATAAATAACAAACTCATAAATTATTTAAATCAAATTTATACAAATAAAATCAAATTTCTATACAATGAAATATGTTATACAAGAAGAATTACAAACTCATCATTTCTTCTTCTTCAGTACCCTATCAAAACATTCATGGAAGTCTCTATATGCCAAGCTTTGTAGCTTGGCAGGAAAATCAACGAACCACTCTGTGGCTCCATGGCTTAACTTGCCTTTGTTGGCCAGCCAGTCCGCGACCTGATTCCCTTCACGGTAAACATGTGAAGCTCGAACCTCTGAAAAATGTTCCAGAAGGTGCAAGATATCTTGCGTGACTGGATGATCCGTATAATAGTACTTGAATGACTTCTGTAATCTAGTTATGACTGTCAGAGAATCCCCTTCTATCCAAATTTTCTGGTCTCTCTTGCAAACCTTGACAGCCATCTGCAAGCCATGCCACAAACCTCTCAACTCAGTGTCCACGACATCTAGGTTGGGTGTGTCGTGACACCCAGCAGCAAGGATTCTTCCCATATCATCCCGCAGGATGTATCCACATCCAGCCAGCCCACTGGACACCCCACCGTCGAAGTTGAGCTTAACCCACTCGGATTTCGGCGACTCCCACATCACAATTACAGTTCTTGGATTGGAGTGAAATCTTGGGGAAGAGTTGTTGAACGTGCCAGTACTGTACTTGCCATTATTGTACTTCTGTTGCCTGTTGCAGTTGGAAATATCGGAAAGTGGCTGGCATCTCGTGTTTGGAAAGGGTTTAGAACAAGTGATCATGGTGGCAGCCATGGAGGAAACGGTGGAGGAGCAGCAGAAAGAAGAGGAATAGAAGAATGAGATTGCATGGAAATGGACGAAAATGGAGTGAGAGTGCTCACTTGTGCTCTAATATGGCGCTAAATGTAAAGTGCAATGCTAAACCTATTAGGATACCTAATGTGGCGCTAAATGTGAAGTGCAATGCTAAACCTATTAGGATACGGAAATAAAAGTCTCATTCAATCTCTTAAATCAACAAGTTTCCTAAATGAGAAAGTTACACCTTAACAAATATGACCTTGGTTTGTCTCTTTCATCAAAAGTTTCCTAAATTTAAAGTAGTATTAGTAATAATAATAATAATTTAATAATAACAACAATTTTAATAATGTTAGCTCCTCATTTTCTGTAGGTTCAAAGTTCTAATGAAATTGAACATAATGTAATAAAATATCAATATGTGCGAAAAAAGTAGTTAATCACCAAATCATTTTATCCAATTACCAACCAAAGGATTAATTCGTTTTAAGAGAGTTTTTGCTTTAATCAAATTTTATTTGATCAACTTCCCAACCGTTCAAATTAGTCAATTTTAAGGATCAATAACCTGTAAAAAATTTGTTTCAATGAGAGAAATTTTTTAAATCGGAAAGAACAAAAATCATCAATTCCAGATGGAAAAATAAAATCTGCTCTCAATTTGTGGTCTCATGCTTCCCTTCACCTAAGGATGAGAATGGATATGTTTACATGCTAATTTTTAGTTTGTCATATTCAAAATTTTAAATTAAAAATAAAATTTTCATTCTACGGATCAAAAGCTGACCCATAAGCTCCCTGATTCCAATTCCTACCTTTTATTGGCTCATTCCTTTGTGCACACCCAGTAGAATGAAAAATCAGGAACTAGCTAGTTTCCGTTTATTTAAGATGTTGCTATCGGATTCTCTGAAAAGGTGGCGAGCACCTGCTCTTTTCTCTAGAATTAGAAAAAAGGGAACACTCTCTTTTCGGCATGACATGAAACACAAAAACGTTTTGAGGTCACTGTAAAGGAAAGAAACCTTACTCGACGACATTCATGTAAGGTGAATTTTTGCTTCCTTTTTCCTCCAACTCTCTTCCTTCTTCCGCTCTTCACCATTGTTTTAAATTGCTTTTCACAAAATCGTGTTGCCTCTTGATGTGAGTACTTGTTGGCCTTTTTACTCCAAATAACCCCACGAGGTTTATTCATCCTTCGGCAGATGAGGTGACGGTAGGTGATAGATGCATCTTTGAGTTACTTTCGAAATGCCAAAACAAATTGACGATGAGTGTCAGTTTTATGAATAATATTTCAGACGTCGGACCCAAGAAGCTGTGGAAAGTTCTGCTGCATTAGCAGAATGAAAAGTCGAGATTCTAACGACCTCAGGATACTTAGTTATTAGACCCTGGGGCACGAGAGGGTTTTATTTTACTAGTGAAGGATGGAGTCGAGATTCTGGAGAATCCTTCAGTTGTTAAAGTCATAGAGCTGCAGGAGGGTTCTACTTCAACATAAGATGCAGTCGAGATTCCAGAAAATCCTCCCATTTTTAGACTCATGAAGCTGCATCAAAAGAAGGCAAAAACTAATCAAGTGGTACTTTTTTTGAGGCTACCATTACAAATTACAATATTTGTTAAGTATAGAACCATGGTTTACCTTGATATACAGCATGTTCTGCTTAAATTTGTGGACTCTAACTGACAATGCAGTGATTTAGCCCTTCAAGATCAGCAGGATCAAACATGAATCGTTAGCCTTCCCCACAAGCATCAAGGTCAAGGAGGCCGGATTATAGCAGATACCACCATGGTGAAAGAACGGAGAAATTTTGCTTCTATAAACCGATTGAGAAAAGGAGATGAATGTAAAGTAGGAAGATAAATAAGATTATGCCGAAAGGCAAATATATTGTTCTGCCCATTTTATTTTGTAAAGAGGCCTTCAGCCATTTAGAAATAACAACATGCAGATACAAAAATGTACAGCTAGTTACATGAACTAGGTTTTTTTTATAATTATTTTGAGAAGATGCATCATTTATAGCAGAACAGAGAATGAAGGAAATTACCTACATCGCTTTGTTGCTCCAAATATGAAATGAAATATTACCTGATCTTGCTGCTTGTGAACTGGTCATTTCTCTGATTCCGTAGAAGATCGACTTCAATTTAATATCTCAGGGAGTTCATCCAATTGTGAAATAATATTAACATGGATGCTGATGCACAAGGATCCCAAGCTGTACAACTCATACTGCAGCTTGGCTGAGCAATTCTTTCGGCAACCATCAGTAGCCTTGACATTTTCTATCAAACCACATATCTTCAGGGAGCTCAAAAGCTGACATTTGGTCCAGTACATGTACATAGGCACAAGTAAGCAGCTGATTCAGGCCTCTAGGATGCCAGATATATCCATTTACAGAAGTTTCTTGCACCAACGAAGAACGCCATAAAGCTTTGGTTCAAGAAAATCCCTGACAGTTCGTTTCTTTCTTTTTGTGTCTTCAATATCTAAAGTTCTATAGGCAAGAGCTAGCAGATACATAGCAGGGTGTAATCTCCTAAGGCATGAGAGTTGCTGAGTTATTAAGATCACGAAACAATACAAAATTTGGCACCATATGGCAACATAATAAAGAATTCTCTAGAATCTTTAAAAAAAAAAAAAATCAATTAAATGCATCAAAGGAATAAAAATGTTGCCATCAATTCATTTGAAGAATCATTGAAGAAGTATTTCTTTAAATCGAGAAAACACAGTTCAAGCACATACATAAACTGTCAACTGTGATATGTTTTTGTTTCAAGGCATTGTGATCTCAGACATGTAAAGCCAGACTTCTTGTTTATGATGTGAACTGTCATCAGCCCAAGCGTTAAAAACATTTTTGTATGTGAAAGGAGAAAGGCAGAAGCTAGTGGAGCAAATACATCTAAGCTAAGAGGGACGACATTGAATAAAAGAAGAGTACAATCAGCATGTTGAACAGTTGAAGTTCTGGAAATTAGTCAAATCATGATGGTCTAAGAAAGAGGATAGATAGGAATCAGGATAATACACAGGATGTCTACCGATAATAGAATGGATGCATTAATCCACCATATGTATTAAAAAGATATCTCAAAGATTGTAGATATTCCATTGAATTTTTTTTAGTACATCTGATTAAAATTGTTTAACAAATGCAATCAGCAAAGGCATTTCACTCTCGGTACCTTCCTCATATTTTTCTATTAATTTTTCATTTCTATTGTCGTTGGCTGAGTTCTTAACAGGTTGAGTAGTTGAGAGAAAAGAAGAACATAGAAGAAAACTTTGACCACACTTGCCATTAAAATTTCAAGATTTGTTGGTATTCAGATACATAAACTAACATAACCAGAACAAAATGTCAGGATCTTCAAACAAGAGCACAAGCACCTGCACAATCCATTTTCTTTCTTTCCACAACAAACAGCAGCATAGCTGTTCATCCCAATCCTAGACGGTTATATGTATTCTTTTTCTATTTCATCTTTGAGAACCTTATCCTCAGAAGTTGCAGCCTTTTACTAACCCACAAAAGCTTTCTTGATCCACTCACTGCCTAAATGCAGCCAAGAGACAACTACTTTAATCTCAGAGGTTGCTTTGGTCCAAACAACATTGCTTTGATCCAAATGACTGAGATTGATGAAAGATCAATGAGCCTTAATTAATTTTTTTAAAAAAAAAAAAAACCTCAGCACATCACGAAATAAGGAACAGACTAACTCACTGTTTTCCTTGATTTCTTCCAATTCCTTTTTCCCTCTTGGGCTAGTCCCCCCCCCCCAAAAAAAAAAAAAAAAAAAAAAACAATATCAGACCATCAGACCATTAACTGATATTTTCCATTGCAAGCTTAATCCTCTTAAACTATATTCAAGTTAATTAAGAAACAGAAATAAAGAACCAAAAATTATTCTATTGATTTGAAAGCAAATGAAATATGAATAAATTGAATTGAAAGTACCAAACAGAGAAGAAAACACCCATTACTTTCGGAAGACTGAGGCTCTCACAAAATAAAAGAGTACTGCAAAACAGAGCTACATTGAGCAAGATTATCATTCTGTTCTGCCCTCCTGTAACTTGGCTAGACCTCTTCTACCCTCTGTGCCTCAACTTGAAATCGCTCGAGATGGATGTCTGATAACAATTGCACTGATGAAGAATTCAGGTTATTCACTCTCCTAAATTTTGCACTAAACTATCAAATTCATTTTCCTTGCATCAAAAGTGCATTTATTATTGTACATTTTCCTTCCTTCCCCTAAATAATTTCTTTTTGCCTGTCAGATGAATTCTTAATTAATGACATGAAGGATATATTGACTAGGAAGTACTGGCATAGACACGAATTTGGATACGGATTCAAATACGGACAGAAGACATGGCATTAGTGAAAAAATGAGAACAAAACACGGTAAGGACACGGTAAATCCAAAATTCAACAGTATCGGGATCATCAAACAGAGTGAAAGCACTTCGCAATCCTCTTTCTTGTCTTTCAACAACAATAGCAAAGAAAGCCTCTTGTCCCAGTCCTTGGGGTCAGTTATATATGTCCTCATAAATAGAACCCTTCAAATATTTTATTATAGCTACAACACAAGTCAATTTTTAGTCTAGTGGTAAGCTTGGTAGTACCTCTAAAATATCCTATGATTCGTAAAGAAACCACCAAGTAATCTCCAGTTTTCTGTGGCCATAATGCCTTTTTAATAACCAGTCTTTTGTCATTATCGCTTTATGAAATTTATCTAGAGTACAGCTTAGACAAGCTCATCCATGTAAACATCTCATAGCCCTTGTTCAGCATTATCATCTAAGCCTTCAGCCATCAAATTGGGGTCAGCATTGGAGCGAGACTCCACCAACGATTTGTCAAAGTTTTGACGTAGTATAAATAGTGCCGATCTCCTGGTCTAAAACTATGGACGATAGAGGGGGCTTGTCATAGTCCAAACAGCCAAATGGCTTCCACCATATTCTCCTAGAATGGCAAAAGAGTCTAAAGGAAGGGGAAACAGATTATAAGTTTGCTATAGGGAATCACATCCAACTCCAAGGCATGATAAAGCCAAGAGTTTAAAAGAGTACACTCCCTTATCTCATAGCCCTAACTACATGTTGAAGCAGTACCTATCAAATGGAAGGAATTTCTCATACTCTACCGCGAAGCTTGCCAACTACAATCATTGGTTACTGTAAAGTACCTTCCTCATAATATTCATCCTATAGATTTCCACCTCAATAAGGGCTCCGCTATATCCTACAATTTACTAAACATCACTGACACTCACAGGATGGAACATAGTTAAATAGTCAAATCGGTGATGATTTAAATAGCCCAATGATAGCAAAACAAGCTTACATGAAAATATAAACAAATGGATGGCCATTAGAAACTTGTCTAACAAAATTCAGAAAACTCCTGAAGGTAAAAAGTAACGAAAATACAATATAACGAGTCACACAACAGAATAACTGAAGGAGAAAAACAACACAGTATTCAGAGACAAACTTACTTTTCAGGATGTTCACTCATGCCATCCCATTGCCTTTGAGAGGGCACTGTTATTCCTTTCTTGTCTCGTCCAAATGTTTCAATGTACCAACCACCAATATCATGCATACTGGAGCGTGGCTCAAAAAGCCAAAATCTACCGAAAGAATTTTGATTAAAACATAAGATCGTGAAAAGGATCAATATTGAAAATTTTAAAGAAAATTAATCAATCGTAAGAGAAGTAGAAACCATGTTGCATCTGCTTCAACTCATTCCATCTCTTTCCAATAAAATGATATTGCATACATTTATCCAGGCCCAACACTTAATATATATTGTTTGGTTGCATGTTCTAAGTTATGAAGAACATCAAAATATATGACAAGCAGAATGCAAGTACATCACTTTTTTATGACAGGACTCTAATTAAGTTCCTATATCCAGCTATAATGTCTTCTCTTCTAGCACATCAAAAGCCTGTTGCAGACATGTCTAGTTCAAGCCAGTCATCGTCAAAATGTAATACGTTTCAATGGAAGAATAAAAGTTTTGAACTGAGAAGCCTCGTATCATTATATTTTAAAAGGAAAATCAATAGTATTCATTTTATGATATGCAAACATATACTTAAAGGGAATCAGATACAGCTTCAAGATTATACCGAGAATGATTTAACATTTTAGGCTTAAAACATCGTTTGTTCTTGAGCCTGGTCTATAACCCTGTCCAGAATACCTAGTTAATAACTTTTGTCCAACCCGTAATCCTGAAAGAAAACCACCTCCGGGTCCCATCTTACAAGAAGCCACTTCTGGAACCTTCTTGCAAGGATCACTACATGGTAAGGCTTTTCCAGAATGCAGAAGCCATCAACATCCACACAATAAATTGATCAGAGGATTCACGAATAGAAACACTGGTACCTACCTTTGTTTACTTGGATTATGAGGCCCATCAATATTGAGGTGACTTTTAGATTGCAAGGATTCAACAAAGAGGTAAAAACCACTATATCAGTCCAAATTTTAACTTAAGGTAACCAACAAAGTTTAACTCTTTAGGAGTTCGCAACAATTTATGGAAGTGGTTACGAGTTTCTAAACTGAAAGAAACTGTTTTAGCTTACTTGCTAGGTGGAAGGCGCGCTCTACTACATCTGCACTCACAAGCTGAAACTTCTTCACCTACTTGATACCAGCGCATGTGTTTCACCTGGAAAGATTGCTTAAGTTATACTTTTATATTTATAAGTGCTGAACCAGAAACTCAAGAACATACTCTCCATGTGTTAATTCGACCTATAACTGGAGAAGTAACTTTAAATACATACAACTAAAAGAATAGAAGAACTGGAACCAGCATTAACATGTGTGAGCCGCAACAGAACACAGCGGGCCTCTACTATTATCTTAGATTATGGGCATTCCTAGTATGAAGAGCTATCGCACGAGAAAACTGTTTTTACATATTTACTTTCCTGTAATAGAAGTTAAGTGCTATAGGCAAACAGTTTTAATCATCTACCCACTAACTTAAAAGTGTAAGATGCATCTATGAATGGTAATTTCTACTTTGGGTTTAACAAAAGACAATATCAAAATTAAAATCAAAATCTCTGGATTTTATGGTTCAAGGTGTTAAAGCTGAACATACGGGTCTTGATAGAAACTGAAGTACTTGCATTCAAACAGATACCATTTTTCAGGATGTTAAAGCTTCTTGTATAGGTTTTGATGGACTCAAATATTTGCATTCACTTCAGCATTTAGATAATGCATAGAAAATAACACTAAATCTCCTTGTTGGGGAAAAAAGAGAAAATATGTTCTGCCAATCAAATGGCATATTATTGATATGTCAAAACAGATGTAGCAGGCAGCATAAATTCAAATTCACTTGAGGCACAGCATACAAAAAATATAGAGGAAAAGAAAAACAATTAGGTTCGTATGAAATCTTTGACCTATTTATATGGTATTTTGAAACCTATATATGCATCACTTAAGTTATAATAAATTTTTTTACTATTTCACAATATTGTTTCAGAACACTACTTGTGAAATAGATCTTACCCTCCATCTTAAACCTAATTTAATCTCAACCTTCCGATTCAAAAAAGCCCTAATCCTAATCCTCTCTCTCTTTCCTCACATGTCGTCACCTTCTCTCTCTTCTTCTTCCTCTCTATCAGCAACCACCAACCGCTGCTACCCTTTGCAACCTCTGCAGCCGCTGGTTTTTGCTACAGACTAGCCCTGCTTTGCAGACCAGCAACCACCAGCTGCTATTTTTCCATCTGCAGCCGGTTTTTGCTGGTTTTCTGCTTTGCAGACCATATTAGATGTGAAAAGATCTGCTTTTTGCTACAATAATATAGTCACTACTTTTCAGCTTGGTTTAGCTGCTGCTTTTGCTGCAATAATACAGCCGCCACCTGGCACATGCCACATTGTTTCGCTGGTTTTATGCTTTTTGCTGCAATAATACAGCCGATGTTTTTACCAGTCAGCCATCGACTTCTTGCTGCTGCCAGTTGATTTTTCTATAGAATTTTTTTTTATGCTGCAAATTAATGCTGACAATCGATGCTGGAAATTGATGTTTTTTTTCCTCGCAAATTGATTCTGCATCCTCATGTACTTGAGACGATCCTCCGGTGTTTCTCTGGTTTCTACTCCTACTACTAATTGATCCTACAAATATTGATGCTGTTTTTAACTACTACTACTACCATTGCATTTGCTACTAAAATTTGTTTCCTATAAGTTGGATTTCGATTTTTTAACATGTCTTTACCATCTAGTGCTCCTACTACTGGATCTAATGTTACTACTATTGCTACATTTAATGGGCCCAAGCATATTTTTCCATGCACACTCCTACCACCGTTAAACTTAATGGTGATAGTTATTTACTATGGTCCCAAACCTTTCATGTATTTGCTGGAGCAAAAGGAAAACTTGGGCATCATCTTAATGGACCGCCAGAGATGAAGGATCCCTTCTATTCCGATTGCCTTGAAAATGACTGTGTTATTACCTGACTTTTCAACAGCATGAAAAAGAAAGAATAATGTTCCTTAATACGGCTAGTAAATCTAGGCACTTAAAAAGGTATATGGTAATGAAAAGAATATTTCTAAAGTTTTTGAGTTACACAAGCGTTTTTTCACTCTCCAACAAGGGTAAATGTTTGTCCCTACTTATTATTCAGCATTTTGTGATATCTTATACAAGCTGGATGTTCACCAACATCTAGTAACTAATCTAAAGACCCTAAAGGAGTATCAATAGGACCCCATCGCCATCAAATTCCTTTCTAGTCTAGACTCTTCTTTATTGATACAAGTGCGAGGACAAATCCTTGCTAGTGATAATTGTCCCTTCTCTAACTGCTACATACTCTACAGTTTTTTGTGTCTCCACATCAGTTGTTTCTAGTTGACGAAAACTTTGGTTGACGAAAACTTTTCGTGTCCCTTTTCTAGTCTCTTAACGAAAACTTTGCTCTATTTTCTAGTTGAGGACGTGGTCATCATCGAGGAAGGTCATGGTGATGGTGGTCGAGACTGAATTTCGTCAATGTGACTATGGTGGCAGGCAAAATCATACATCTAATCATTATTAGAGAAACTACAAAAAACGAGAATGGGCTTAGGTTATGATAAGCTATTCTACTACTACTGGTCCTTTTGGTTCTACTGGTTCTACATCTTCAACAGCTCTTACAACTACTCTAATAGCTCCTACAACATTTTCTCCAATAGTTCAGATTTCATAGGCTAATCTTGGCAGACTTCTGTCTCTCTAGCCCACCTCGCCTAGAACTCATGCTACTACTCATATATCCTCATCAAATAATGATGCTTCATCACCTCCTCTAGTGGACTATGGGTTATAAATTCTAAAGCTTCCTTCCATATAACAAGTATTAGGAACAATTGTCTCACTATATTTTTTCAGATAAATATCCTCCGGTCTATTGTTGATGGTTCCTCTTCATCAATGGTTGGTGATGGGGTAGTAAGCTCTACCACTACATTATACTTTAATTATATTATGTTTATTCCTAAACTTCCTACCGATTTGTTATTTATGTCAAATTACCAAACATAACAATTGTTCTGTGACATCCTTTCCTACCTACTGCATTTTTCTGGACTTCCAAATTGTGATGAAAATTGGTACAGGTCATGAACATTAGGGGATGTACTACCGGGGTGATGAGAATTCACCTACAGTATTTGTTGTTGGTTTCTCTAATTTCCCTTTCAAGTGGCACCAATGCCTTGGACATCTTTCTCTCCGACATATTGCATCTGGTTATCTAGGTTAGATTGTGTCTTGTGAGCTTGGTAAGCATCACTATCCTCATATCCACAGAGTTAATATATGTAGTAATGTCCTATTTGAGCTAGTTCATTCTGATATTTGGAGTCCCAATATTTTCTTATTTTTTACATAATTTCTATCGCATAACATAGATTATTTTTATTAAAGAAAATGTATGTTGTTTCTCATAAAATTAAACTATTTTATAAGGAAATAAAAAAATAATTTTCTACATCTATTCGTATTTTGCGTACTAATGATGCTATAGAGTACATGAAAGTTGATGTTTTCCTATTTGGTTCTAATAATTAAATTATTCATCAAACATTTTATTCACACATCCCAACAAAATAGTATTGTGGAAAGGAAACCATAGGCATATTCTAATGATTCTCATCACTAATGATGCACATACATATTCCAAGATATTTATGGTTTTATGTTGCTTAGTGTGCATGCCACTTAATTACTAGGATGTTGTCTTCTATTTTGCATGGCTTACCTCTCTTTTCCTATCCTTATCCTAATATAACCAAGTTTTTCCTTCTGCCTCAAGTATTTGGGTGTACTATTTTGTTCAGGATCTGACTTCTAGTTTGAACAAACTACCACCCATACTATCAAGTGTATACTCTAAGGCTCAAAAAAGGCATGAATGCTATGACCGACGACTGGAAAGTATTTTTGTCTCTGTTGATGCTACCTTTTCGAGAATGTCCCATATTTTAGTTCTTTAGCACCTACAAACCAATTGTTTACTTCTCTTTCCTTGCATGTATCCCGTACAAAGGTTGAGAAGGTGTCGATGCCTAGTACAGGGGCTGAGAATATGCTTTCATCGAAGCCACAGTTAGTACTCTCGCATCTGAAAGTACCTCCTCCAAATCCACTACAAGTTGTTCCACCTTCTCCAGCTGCAAGTCCTCAACATTCGCAATCTTTATCTTTTTTGCTTCTAATCTTTTCATTACTCTTCGGAAGGGTAAACGTTATTCTACTACTCATTATATTTCTAGATTTGTTCCATAAAACGCTCCCGGTGGGACAAAATTAGTGAAAGATCCCACTGAATTGAATTTATCCATGAATCTAAGAAATAGTGAAAAAAAAATATCTCTCAACTATGATAGACTTACCCCCTATGTTTCACCAATTTGCTCTTTTTTGTCTTTCATTTCTATACCCAAATCATTTCAGGAGGCAGCGTTAGTCGCAGCCTGGCAAGGCCATGATTGAGGAGATGCAAACCCTAATTTCTTGTGGAACCTAAAATTTGGTTAATACTTTGCAAGAAGCTTCTACTATCAATTATCATTGGGTATACACTATCAAATACAAGCTAGATAGCATGGTAGACCAGTATAAAACTCGTTTTGTTGCAAAATATTTTTCTAAGCTTATGAAGTTGATTACTTCAAAACTTTCTCCTTTGGCTCATCTCAACTTCATTTGCATCTTCTTCTCTCTTGTTGTAAATCTACATTAGCTATTCCAATTAAATGTTAAAAATGCTTTTTTATAAGGTAATATATTTGAGCAATGTTGAAAATAACACGTTATGAAACCTATTATATTGCGTTACGTAACCTAACGGGACCCCAACGCTACGTAACAACTGAAAATAACTCAATGCACCATAACAGTACGTTTTTTATATTATTTTACGTTATATTACGTAACGTTACGTCAAATTACATTATATTACATTATTTACAATTATTTTTTAGTAATTTTTATATTGTTGTTGATTATTATTTTATTTATTAACAAATTGTTGTAATTTTCTTGATTAGTTATTGGCTTGTTTAGTTACTTGTAGAATTGCTAACTTGTTAATTTGCGATTGTTTTCTTATTCGCTTGTTATAATTTCTCTCCGGTTACTGAAATATCTTATTTGTTGATTTTATTGAATTTTTAACTGAACTGAAATCAATAATTATAAATAAGATAAATTGAACATTACAGAATATAAATTACAACAATACTAATAACTGGAATTGAAATAAAAAATTAAAATCTTGTTATCTTGTTTAAATGATGATTGGAATTACGGTTGGAGATTTAATATAATTTATGAAGATAAATATGAAAATTATTGTAAAACTTAATATAAAATTAGAATAGATTATATATTACAAAATGGTTTTATATTCTTTTTTTATATTTTAAATTTATTTTTGAATTTATAAAAAATATTTTATATAGTTTTATATTTATTTTTAATTAAATAAATAGAAAATTGCATAACTTACATTATGTGTTATGCTATATGCGGAATAACCCAACAAAAACAAAACGTTACGTTATCGTTATCGCTATTTTAAACATTGTATTTGAGAACGTTTATACAGAGCAACCTTCAAGGTAAGTTGCTTAGGCGGGAAAATATGGCTTGCATACTCGAAAAAGGGTTTATAAACTCAAGTGGAATCCTCGAGCCTAGTTTGAAATTTTCTCCAATGTAATTGTTGGTATTGGCTTTTAACGATGTCACTATAATCGTTCTCATTTCCAGGCATACTACCTCTGCTATTGCCTTTCTTGTTATATATGTAGATGAAATTCGGCTAAATAAGAGTGATATAGCGGCTTCGACTGAGACAAAAGACCATCTCAAATAACACTTTGTAATTAAAGACATAGAAAGACAAAGATATTTTCTTGGAACTGAGGTAGGATATCAAAAATGTGGACTACTTCTATCTCAAAGTTAGTATGCAGTGATCTCCTGAACGAGACCATTTTCCTTGGGTGCAAACCTGATAGTACACCAATAAAGTACTTTATAAGAGAATGTCAAGTGTGTAGAAGGATGATCAGTAAATTTATCTATCTCAAAATTAATAGGCCTAAAATTTTCTTTGTTCTTGGATTACTAAGTCGATTCATGCATAAAGCAAGGAACGTTGACTGGAAAGCTACTATGAGGGTTCTGACGTATATTAAGAGCTCTCCTAGAAAGGGATTGTTCTATAAGAAACATAGTTATGTTCACACTTTATCTTTCCAAATGCTGGACATGTAAGGAACAAAGGTGATAGGAAGTTTACCGCTACCTTATATTTGTTGGCTACCTTATATTTGTTGGAAGTAATTTAGTTAGTAGAGTAAGAAGCAAGACATGATGTCTCAATCTTATACTAAAGTAGAGCATTGGGCAATGGCATATAGTATGTATAAACTATTGTGGCTAAAAAACTTGCTAACTTAATTTAATTTAAGCCGAAGAGTTATATGCCCATGCATTATGATACAATCTACTACCTACATTACTCAAAACCTAATAATTCATGATCATACCAAATATATAGAGGCAGATTATCATCTGATTCGTGATGTTGTAGTGAAGAAGTTAATCTATACTCTACAATCCTTCATCAGAACAATGGGCTGATATTCTAACTAAAGCTACATAACCGATGGTGTTCTCTAATCTATGAAATAAGATGGGATGACTGACACTATGCTTTAATTTGAGAAGAGCATTAGCTTTTATCTTTGTGTTTAGTCCCACATTGTCTATGGGTTTATTTGTACGGAATTGTGAGCTATATATGTATCCCTTCATTTATAATAAAATTGAGCTAACAATTTCACAACATTGTTCACAAGAAGTCATAATCTATATCAAAATAAGCTAAAAAGTAATATGTTTAAGGCTAAAGCAGTATCATTCTAATGAGGACACTAGTTCTGGAACAAATTTTCTTGACCTTTAAAGCATTTTATATGCTTTCTAGAAGGCCAAGCACTCGAGTCAACCCAAGATAGCAAGTCAGAAGCAAACAATTAGCATACAGAGCTAAAAACATTAATTATGCTAGAACTAGGGGCAACTATTTTAGACTAATATGCAGTAACCATTGAGACATACAATATTTATGTATAAAGGTGTTGCATGATTACATATAGTGTAAAAGTATCTAGCTATACCTATCTTTAGCTATATACTTTTACCAGTGAACTATTTCCAAATACTTCCAGAATTTATCCAGTCTTTCGCAAATTCTAAACTTTTGAGCCTCGCCGAATTATTCCTAATGCCATATTTGTGACAATGCAAGAAATACATTCAACTTTGGGAAAAATTTACCAAATGTTAAAACTCCATCATAAGTGAAAACTAGCCAATACCTGTAGCCATATGTATGTGTTTGTGTGCATGTGTGTATACATATAATGGGTTCGAAAGCATGCGCCCGATCTACATTACAATTACATAGCCAAATCCAATGAGGCAACTCTACGATAGTGATTCGGGTAAATGTCAAAAGTGAACTAGAGCCTGAGAGCAAGTGACCAAAACAAAAATTCCAACCAGTTTAGGAAAAAAATTAAGCATATACAGGTAAAGAAAGTGATCATACAAAGATAAATTCTGAGAATTCTACGCCTATGTCTGAAGGTATCCAAGGTGCCTTCCAGCCCCCAACATCCATCATTAGGATAAGTAAGGAAACGTCATTTCTCTGCTACTACAAAAAGGGTAGGAATGCATTCCTACCTGGTATATAGGAATCAAAGCACATAAAGGTCGCTAAGTCCGCAAGCAAAATTATCTTCTTCTAAATAGATAAATAACCTCGGAGGTTGGATGATGACCTGGTAAGTATAAGAGAAGAGTCTACATATGAAGCCTTCTCATAGTTCACTATTGACAACAAAGACGACGATTGTCAGATGGAAGAGTTCAATAAATTCTATGAGGTTGAGGATCCAGAGCAGCACCTAAACCCTTTCACATTTGTGGCAACTCATATAGAGCTATTATTGTTTCAACAGTTCCCTCTATCTCTAACTAACCAGGCCCGTCTCAAGTATGTACAGCGATCTTCCCATCAGATCTTCCCATCACAGACATACTAATAGGATTAGATTCATCTTTGTCTTTCTTCATAAATCACTTCCAGCCCCTCACGATGAATGATGAGCCGAACATAGCCATGTGCATAATGGTTGAAACTACAAATTTACTCAACGAAGACATGCTCTAGCTGGCACACCAACCTCCTTTACGAACGATGCATTTTACCATATGGATATGAGTTCTACTTTTACATATGACTGACGTACCAGTGATGCCAAAGGACACTTGTGGTGCTTCGTTTGCCAATGCGGAATAACATGGTTTAGGAATTCGTGGTTACTGGTCAAATTTTCCATGACACACGAAGACAAAGAGACTAAATAGTAACAACAAATCTCCTCATAATATGTATGGACTTTGAAGCAAATGGCCATTCATAGCTCGGTTCATTGATACATGTCTTGAGTCTACAGCCTAGCAATCAATAACTAGACATAAGCAAAAAAGAAGTTAATACCCCCCAAATCGAAATATAACCAAAGATCGAATAAGTTGAAAGTACATATTCCTATAAATAAACGGCCCTGATCAGTCAAAGACAAAGGCATGACAAAGGCACTTTCCAACCATGCGCCATGGTTAGTTTATTCAAATAATAATTAACGTTTATGCTTTCCGGACAGAGAAGCTTAACTCGAAGTCTTAAATGTAGCCAATCAAATCAACCTTCAGTCGAGATGCAACTTGCCCATAAAGACGCTATCCTAGCCTCATCAGACAGAAAGACAAGCACCAGTCCAGCCATACACAACTTAAGGAGATAACATGAAAGTTAAGCTGGACATGGTCCACCACCTAAAAAAAAAAATCCAGCGCATTTACAATGCACTTCAACTGTCCCCAAAAGCCAGGAATGCCCTCATAAAGGCATTCGAAGAACTATCTCAATATGCTGAGGTACACCAGACCAATGTTATCTCAACACAAACTAAAGTATACTAGACAGAAGTGAGCTTACAGGAGATAAGCGCAGACGAAGACTTGATTTTTATGGACCAAAGACCCCTATACATAACTGGAGAGATCAACGGAGAAAAGTTTAACCATGGTTATGTTAGATAGTCTGCGGTTAACCTCCTAAAATACTAGGTCTTCCTCCAATTAGGGTTATCACCAAAAAAACTAGCACCGAGCTATATGATGATATATAGCTTTAACCAAAGCAGGCAAATGGCAATAAAGACATGTTCTAGTACTAAAGATTAGAAAAAAAACAAAATTACGAAGGTCTATATCATAGGATACATACCTAGTTTTCATATTTTGTACTTAGTGACTGTGCAATATGGGTCACTCCAAAATGTTGGAGACACTTGACTAATTATTAAAGGCGCTTTCCAGCCCATACCCTGTACCAGACTCAACGAACTCTTATCTCGTCTAACTTAAGTTATTCTTTTGTTGAATATATATTTGACTCCTTTGGCTTCAGCCACAAAGGATACATTGGGAGTCAAATCTTGGTCTGATTGTCTCACTAGTTAGGAAGGGATAATAGACACTGGCCAAAAAGGGAAGATCTACTCGTCAAAAGGCGGAATCTAATCTTCCTTCACATGCTATTTGTATTTCCTTAGCTGCTTGCTAGTTTGCTCATCTATTGTAGCCAAAAGCTGTTTCTTGTTTGCTGCTTGATCTACTGCTGAAATGATCTACTAATTCATTGATGGGATTGCCAATGAAAAAAATAAATATAACCCATTTCTAACCATCTTGTTATAGCATTGTTGGCCTATTACTCAAGTGCTATACGGATAAGCCTTTCTATTCTAGTCAAAGACTAAACTTCAGCTGTCACCTTTTCATCGTCGGATTGGATTAGTGCCTTCAATCAATGGGAAGGGAAGGCCCTGACTGCTACTCTGATATCATAGTAGTGCTGACATTAGGGAAGGAGGATATCCTGTAAGACTGTTTTAGTAAGTAGTTGACAAAATTTACAAAAAGATCCGAATCTTCTTTGCTGCTCTATACTTTTCCATTCGTCATTTTTCAATGTTATTCCCATGAGCAGTTGATGTCAGAACTTCCACTTCAATATCGAGTGATTAACTTGATGGCTAAAAAGATTGTCTCCAAAGTTCGACAATGTTTGATATGGAATGGAAAAGCAACCATCACTCTACTTTAATGAGAAGAGGATGAAATCTAATTAAAAACATTATCAAAGTTTGTTACTCTGTTCAGATGGTTTAAATACAAGATCCTCAAGAAGGATCCAACAACAAAGCTATGAGCACAGCTAGATAGCTTCTACATGAAGAAATAAAGTTCTTAGATAATATTTTTGCACCTAAAGCAACAACTCTACCTGCTTTTGATGAAAGAATATACCTTTACACAACCTCTTCAATAAAATCATTAGATGCTGTTGTCTATAAAGCTGGTGCGTGATGAATTATATGACACCATCATCTGATTATCTTCTCTGCCTCCTCCAAGAGCAGCTTATTGCTAGTTATGTATGTGAAAGACCGTTTAGGAGATGTGAGTGCAGCTATGCTATCAAAAGATGGAATTGCTTTCTGATGAAAAGTGTTCGTCCATTGAAGAGAGAGGAGAGGGAAGAAGACTTCTGGTAACAGTAAGAAAATGGAATTTCACCGTTGTTATTGTAAAAGACTAGGAGATGTGAAACTGGTTTAATAGACCATTGAGAAGGAAGAAGCAAAGCTGGCAAATTAAGCAAGGATCTCTACCAAGGATGGAAGAGTTCTATGAGCTTGTCTTGTTGCAAATTCTGAATACGGAAAGCACCCAAATCTTAGCTTAGGAAGTTCCTATAAATATGTCATAACAAGTACCTCTCTATTACCTACACAGCTACAGGCTACAGAAGGTTATACTATTACTGTTAAACTCGCATCTGCAGGGACTTTACCTCAATGAGATGAATAAGTATGTTGACTTAATGGAATAGTATCAAAGGATGTCCACCATGTCTCAGGTGTGAAGAACGATCTGACCACCTTCTTTACTTTATACTTGAACAGGCTAGTTGTATCTAGTCCAAAGTGGAGCATTAATGGCTTTGAGAGGAGAATTTGTTGTTATCAAGGGAAGAAAGGTTGGAAACCATCACAAAACTTCAAGCAAATTTCTAAAGGACTGAGAGCAGACTGAGTTCTTTTCCCTGCTTAGAATAAAAATATAGGTACAAGTCACGTCTTACTATGATTGCATGGAAAAGCTTTAGCAACAATAACGGTAGAAATTGAATAGTTTCCTAGCATGTAGGGAAGACATAAAAATATTTTGCCGTTGGCCAGATGAAACTGGACGTGGACTCAGCTGACTAGCATCATAGTCACTATCAGCCTTTAGGAACACCAACAAAAGGACTCGATGAGATACGAGGACTGACCTATATAGACTAGGTAACTTTATGATCATTGGCTACCTACTGGTGATCCAAATTGAACAATCTATGATGGTAAAAAAAGCAGAATTTGGATGTCTTCACTTTCTTCAAAATGACAAAGTTCATACATAGATTGCTGGGTATCTGGGACTGTACTCTGAATTCATCTACAGAGCACCTCGAGGAATAACCATTCAAGTTTAGAAAAGAAGTATCAAATATCATGGGAATCGGAAACTCAAGAAAACCAATACCAGTACCCATATCTAAATTCAGACCCGTAGATCGCTTTAGAAAAACAGTCAACTAACTTTATGCAACTCTACTGAATTTTCTTCTGGAATCAAAAAAAGATTTGTTTCAGCCATGTTCTCTCAGGATGGTTTCTCTTGTCCAGGTTCATTTGGAAGGTCCAGGTTTGTTTGGAAGTAAATATATCAGGTCAAATATTTGACAAATTTGGATAGTCACCACATACTGGTATTGTCATTAAGCTAACGGTTTCTTAGGGCCTACTTGTATATTCATGGGAAGGTTTGCACCATTGTTGCTAAAAGGAATCATTGGGCTTTTGGGTGACAAAATTGTGATTGGCAGTTCTAATTTGAGGTATAGTTAGTCCTCCATTGGTGATCCCTTATCCAGTTGCTATTGGAATATATCTTTGTTCTCCTTCCCAATGGATATAAACTGCATAAACCACCTAAAAATTGTGTGCTTCTCAGTTTCTTCCCTCTTTCTGTTATTCTTTTACCATTATACTTTGCATCACCATTTCCCGGGTGTTATCTCACATTTTCTCTGCTGCATAGATTTTAAGCTGGTACCCTCTTGGCCTCCTCCTAGTTTTAATCAAAATTCCACCATACTCAAGGCCTGAAATCTCAGTACTGGTACTGCTTTTTCTTTTCTTTTCTTTTTTTTTTTTTTTTTTTTTTCATGGGTTGAGAAAATGTCCGGTTGTTTTTCACCTTCATCATTATCAGTATAAAGGGTTTAGGCAGTTTTGGATCAGAAATACCAGTACATGGAATAAACCAAAGTCCAATCACAAGCATTATCAACTTCTTTTGTTTTCCCCAATATAACACTATAAAAAACAACTTTTGGCACTTCAAATCTCATATCTTCTCTTGTTTTAGTCGCTACTTGCCAATATCAGTGGTACAAGCTGGTTTCAAATTGGATATAGATCAGTGTCCTTGAAAACAGATAAAACATCCGGCTGACACTTCAAACCTAGATCTTAACCAATTGGCTCAGCATCAGCACTTGGACATCCAAGAGAGGAAAAGAAGGACGGATTAACATATGGTCAGATGTTTATCAGTGCTAGTTTTGAATATTAATTCCCCCAAGATAACCTGGAGAAAAATATTCTGCGAAAGGGAAAAATTCACAAAATGGACTAGAAACAAAGATAATAAGTGGTGTGGTACCTGATTCTGTAAGTTGCATAACTACTGAATTGCTGAAACACATAGAAGACTGTCTCAATGATGAAATCAGGAATGCTCTTCATAACATAATAAGATGAGACAAAGAATGAAAGTGTCTTTTTTAGCCAACAAATTATTCAAGTACTTGAAAGTCATATATGTAGCAATACGGAAAACAGGCATACTTAAGCGGATAGCAACATAACGTTTCTACGAAGCCTACAAACCCTTCAACAACATAATAATAAGCAAAAGCACCAAAAAGAAAATCAATTGGAGAAGAAGCAATCAAAATCCCATTCAAAAAAAAAATAATAATAAAAGCCATAACTAGATAATTGTAGTATAAAGATGAGAACATACCAAGTAAAAATAAATCTTAAAGGTGCTGAAAAAAGAATGGGCATACTAACCATCAATGTTCTATATTTCATTATCACATGAGTTTTTGTGCCGCTTTGATCATAGACAGAGCAAATTCCTTCTTCAGCCTTGGTTCCTAGTCCGCTTATCGTTCCCAAGTGACTCCTTGAATCAACTGAAGATGAAATTGTGGCTGTTGAGACTGCCTCAGTGTTACACTTGCTGTCTTCGTCCAGATTAAGAAAGACATTTATTTGGTCTTCACAATCAACTGCTACAGTGCTACCAGGCTTGCATTTTGGAGCACTTCTAGTTGCTGTAGCAACTAGTCTTCCCGAAATATGCAATTCCAGATCTCTATATATATCTGGTGTACCTTTCTTGCATTGCATCTCAAGTAGATCAGATTTTTCCCAAGACATAGGATTCTGTTCTAAGTTTGTCTGCCTGGCACAAATCCCATGTGCCATCGAATCAAAAGAGGTTATTTTTTCACGGTGGGTATCTGACAGCTCAGGAACCTTGTCAGCCAGGTAAATGATTCCGAAAAGATCACGCCCAGAAACCAAATGTAACACCTCGGAAGTGTCATACACAGACCTTTCCTCAGCCTCAAAACAGTCAGGAAGAAAGTCCATTGATTCAATAAGAGGGCCATAATATGCAGCACGTATTGCTGAATACAGTTCACTCTCAAGTTCATAAAAATAACCAGATCCAACTGCGACCCTCCTCTCTGTAAGAATATCATCAATCACACGTCTATACCATTTTAGCCATTCTACTACTTCACCCTGCTTCATTATTGATAAAGATGAATAACGGACACACATAACTGCACTGGATTTCGGATGCTTTTGCAAAATTTTCCTTCGAGAAAACAGATAGCAGTCGTAGTGCGCCCTTTTCTCGGCATCTGATAGAATCTACCAAACGTGAAAAAAGTCAATTTTATACAATGAGAACTTTGCCCAAAGTCTGGCATGAGCACATTAGCATAAGAAACATCAAATGAATGCTTGCCACCTACGAAACTCAGAAAAGGGTACAGATATAGGTACAGATAAGTACAAGATATGTCAAATTTGCAAAGTGTGAGTACAGGAATACAGCTATATATATGCAGACACAAAAAAAGAAAAAGAAGAAAGGGCATCCAATACTACAACCTTAAAGTGTATAATCTAGATGAGGTCATCTTTACATTTTTCATCCACTGCACTAGTATCAAGGCTGTCATGCTATGCTAAATAGCTTTGATATGTAAATAAAACTACACATGTAACTCAAACTCGTAGAGTAAATAAAAAGCGTACGAAATTTCCTTTGCCCAAAAATTGTCCTACAAGTCTCTTAGCTTACAAATATATTAATGAAACAAGGGCACGGTGAAGAAGCATCCAAGACATAATCAAGAGTGTCCAAGAAGTATAGATGTTGGACGCATTTCTTAGTATGTGTCCGGATGGATACGGCTAATTTTAGAAGAAATTGTGCAACATAGCTTTCCACAAAGTTTGCAAAGAGGGAAGAGAGAGATGCAGTGTCAAGAAGTTATGTAAAATTTCTATGCCACAAGATGAGCACTGAAACACCGGCATGAAAAATTGGATCAAATGGTTTTGTTGAATGATTTAATAAAAATGGAATATGATAAGTGTGTCTATTCTAGATTCCACACGCAAGAGGTGCATCATTTATTAGTGAAGATAATATGTCAAGTTTTGGTAGTGATGAAAATATAGTATCCAAAACTACAAAATTCTTTCTTCATGTTTGATATGAAAGATATGGGTGAACCTAATGTTGCATTGGCTACCAAAATAAATAGAATATCATAAAATCAATTGCATTGACATGGTATCATTATATTGAGAAGTTGTTAGAGAAATTCAAACAAGAGGACTGTAAAATGTGTTTATGATCGGTGTCAAACTAAAGAAAGATGAAAGATGTATATCTCAATTAAAATCTCACCATATAACTGGCAATTTAATGTATGCAATGAGATATCCGACCAGATACAACTTCTGCAATAGGAATATTAAGTAGATTTAATTATCCTAATCAAGTTCAATAGAATGATACTTCAAATTATTAAAACATCCTAAGAGATAATAATTATGCTTTTAATTTATAAGAACTTTCCTTGTTGTATTGCATTATAAATATTTCCATGTTGTGTTGGAAAAATATACAATTCTAATCAAGTTATAGTGTGTAATGAAATAAGCATGGGTGGATATTACCATAGTTGAAGCAGCTTCTTGGAATTTAAACTTCAAAGAAATAAATCTTGATTTTACATTCAAAAATGGAATTTTCATCCTTTGCAATGACAACAACAAGAAAGGAAGTATAATGGCTAAGAGATTAAATATTAGATTGTCTACGGTCTAAACAAATATCTTGTATTTTTTTTCCTTATATAATAATGAATTTGCAAAGTCACGAGCTTAGTAAAGGAAAATCAAGGCATATTAAGTATAGCCATGTAAGAGAACAAAAAGTCATTCAAAATATAGTTATATCTTGCAATGCATTTGAGTCGGTATATTACATGATGATAGGTCACGGTTCATATGTTGTCACTAAAACTTCAGTTAGGAAGAACGACGGAAGTGAGTTAAGAAGATAGACATTGTAGTGAAGCTTGGATTTAGACTTCTCACAACCAACAAACCATACTTGTTTGTGGCAAGCGCTCTATCCTTCTAGAACTATTTTTAATGTGTTCAAGAGAGTAATAGAATCCTTCGCTATCTGACATTACAATAGCGGTCATCATTTTTAGAAGCTTGAAATTGACTAGCTTAGGGATCGGGGATTGGTGGATAAAGACTAATATTTTTTAAAAAAAAAAAGTTATGGCTTTTAGATAGGATTTCCCTGCCTCTTATGAGATAAAATGATGAGTACACATTTAATATCAGATATCATTTAATATTAGATATTCCAATTTAAACTTTGTAGAGATCATTGAAAAGCAAGCATGGCGTCATTCGGACAAACAAGAGGAATTGAGACATCATACCATCTTTCCTACTCATGCGGAGAGGACGGGGTCAAGCGCATTCTAATCCTTTAGGATTTAGTGTCAACTCAATATTTTTCAATGCCCAACCTTATCAATTTGTCGATAAACTACTTGGAACTCACGTAACCCATGCCGAATTAATCATACTCTAGATAAGAGCAATGTCTACCTCCATCTCACAAAAATAGAATGAATCTTCTCATACATCTTCTTTTTTATTATTACCGATTTCAGTAGGCGATGTTGAAGTCATGTGAATACTATTTGATACTTGATGAGCAGACCTTTGTTTATTGGGACCTACAAGAAGTTGAGTTTCTTTGCTTTCTTTTCTAACACTGCCTATTGCATTTGTATGCTCTAGATAGGTTACTTGTTTTATAGTTTAGTCGCTTTATTTGTCTTTATCTTTTGCTCTTCTTCTTTCATCCACACTCAAGTGGATAAAGTTCAAACTACGCCACCAAGAAAAGGAAATCTTTATCACACTCTATTTTGTTTTATTAGGAGTATGAACCTGGATTCAATTAGTTTACAAAACGTTTGCTTTCTTTTAAGAAAGAAAGACCTAGATCAGTTCTCAGAATAATCGTCCAGGTTTTACTATGAAATAAAAAACCACCCGGCTGTAATAGTAAGGGATTTCATTGTCTCTGTCATCATCAGGGAGCTCTAGGCAAGGAGATAGTAAGATAAGTTGCTAAAACGAAAGATGGGCCCAATCCTTCTTTTCCGACTACTCTCCTCTCATCTAAAACCGACCGAGATTTTCATTCTATAATCAAATAAGACCTTTGACATTCTATCCTATTAACAAAGCTAATCAGTTATCTCTAGCAATAAAGGTGAACTGAGAGGCGGATGAAACGTCACTACATGAAAGAACTTTACAAGATCAAAGCATTGGACTAACAATTTGGAGTGTAAGGAGCTAATGACTTTACTAAGCGAGTTACTGTTCGTCTAAAAAGTACTTCGCTTGCTAAGGAAAAAAGTTAGATTGCTAGTCCCACTAGCTTGATAGATATATATTTCATAACAAAACTTAAATGAACTGCCGATCAACCAATATTTAGATAAGCTTACCAGTGATGTGGTACATAGTGGTAATAGTATGTGGCACACTCCGAAACAAAGAAAACATGCATGTCGCACTCATGAGGGACTACCAGTAAAAGGTATTGTTATCTATATTGACCAGTTTTTCAAGGTATTAGAAATGGCAAGAAAGACCAACTCAGAAAATGGCATGGTGTCCTCCCCATCGTTTCACTAACAAAGAAGTCATCCTTAATTGATGATTATTTCTTTCCTACTTCAATCACAATTCAAGAAAGTAGTTTACTCTACTAGCAATAGGGGCCATGACTAAAGTAATATGGATCATTACTACAAAAACCTTTTGGTGGTGATCAGTCAACTAGACTAAGGACAATTGTAAAAAGTGGAAAAGAGATCATCACTGATTTTCATTATCTGCTCGTATGGGGAATGTTGTCTTTAGTTGGTTATAAAAGTCAATCTAGGAACTATTGTTGGGCTCTGGCGGTCAGTGCTCCTAATATCATAGAAGAATGCTGCAAAAAAAAAATCGTTGCAATATACCCCCCATAGCAACCAACCAACTCCTACTTGTAATGTCGTTGAAATACCTAAAAGAGAATTTGGTATATTTCTTGTCAACAATGGAAATAATTGTCCTTACCATTGTAAAGCACCTGGCTTTACCCATTCACAATGACTTGATTTCATTTCCTTTGTGAATATACCTTTTCCTTGATCCTATCAACGGGTTTGGCGAACTGGCATTCTTTTCCTACCTTTTCAATTAAAAGAGCTAAACACTTCGCGATGCATTTTGCTCAATTCTTGTTTAACGTACCTCTAACTGTGATCTATTTGCTAGAACTAAGGGGACTTTATGTGGATACCTCACGAGCAATCATCATTTTTTTTATGGTTTTTTTGCTTATCATGACAGCCCTTTCCACACCTCCAGTCCAATTAGGAGTGAAACGACTAGTTCATCAGGGTGCAAAATATTGTTGGGGCGATTCCAAAGCCAAAGGACATCAGCAGAACCTCGCAGGCACCATATCGGGTGCACAAATAGTCTTCGCCTTATCGTCCTTAGTTGTAAGCACATTTTTCTTTCCCTCCTTTCTTTATGAACCTCTACTAATGCTAGCTTGACATCTTGGCAGCGTAACCTATAAAACAATATAGCTGTTTTGCCTCAATAATTAAAGGAAAGTTTATGCCCTTTTTTCAAAGTATGGTTTACAAGAGATACCGAGCATTCTGCAATCTAAGAAAGCAACAAGGAAAGCAAAAGAAAGAGGCAACTACCCTCTAAATCAACAAAGCTATTGTTACTAATATCTACATAAAGTCAAAAGAAAATATGGTTGAAAGGAGTGGGTAGGCATGTGATAAGGACTTCCAAGGAAATGGGTTTAAAGCCCATTATATTAAGAGGTGGCCTACATATGGAAACCTATTGGTAATTAGAGTAGTATCTATGTAATGACCCAAAATTTTTACATTTTTTGTATCAATTTATTTAGTATTAACCGCATCGGCTCGGAACACTGAATACCGATATCGATCCAATACTGAATATATTTGTTATATCTTGTATTCTAGTCATCAGATAAGTCCAAAAATTTGATAGACATATTAATCTCATTTTTCTAGATTTATGGAGATTTTTCTGTATTTTTCTAGAACAGCCAAATTTTGACCCATTAAAATAATATTATTTAACTATATGCTAGTTTTGACCAAAACAAAACCTTTGACCTTGACTTTTACTATTGAACAAATTTTTAGGAGGGTTCACAAAATTTTATCATATCTCATTTTATACATGGTTTCATTATAAATATGTGCGTACATATTAATACGATATATATTATTATATATTACATCAAATCAAAATCGACCTTACTTTTTTATCATACCCTTGTCTTAGGAAGCATGGGCTGCAGCCCGACCTTTCTCTCACCCTCTCTTTTTGATTTTCCTCTCCCTCCTCTCTCCCTCTCTCTTTCCCCCACCCTCACTCTCTTATTTAAAAGGAGAACTAGAGAAAACAAAAATAGGAGAAGAAAAAAAACTTTAACTTACCTCCCTTAACCCACCAAGGCAAATAAGTCCACATTCATTTTTCATTAAAACTAGCTTAAGTAAAAGTATTAGAAATTTGGTATTCATGCTTAAATAGATAAATTATTGAATGAGTCATACTAAAAATTAAATCTAATTTTCTTAATTATTCTAAGTTCTAATTATGAAAATTAATTTTTATCTTCCCTCCAAGAGCATGCTTATACAGTTAGATCACTTTACTTCCTATATTAATACAAAATCAAGACATGCATAGGATAGTTATGTTTTACACTAAACAAGTTACCTTGAGAAGGATTATACTGAAAATGGCTACTTTCTTATTTAGATGTTTTCCATAACTTTAGAGGCAAATCCTACACACTTATCTTGCACTAAACCTAGTATAACCAAACATTAGGAATTAAAACCCTTATTTTATGTCTTAATGTTTTATTAAGTTGAATACTTTGTACAAATCATGCAAAATGGTAACTTTTAACCAAGTACTTACCCAAGTAAGTATGCACACTTTTTTATTTAGTGATTTATTAAAAATTGGTAATGTTTGAATAGTTGGTTTACTATAATCATGTAGAAATCAAAATTTAATTATTTATTTAGAATTTTTCATCATAAGAATGATTACGCTTGTAGTTTGATTTTAACGCTTTATATGTTATGATCTACATATGGACTAATTTTGCAACATGCTATCTCATAACCTACACATGGATTAATTTTGTAACTTGTCATTTTATTTAGTAGCTCATATTCGCATGAGATGCAATTTGATTAGTACTATATATTACTTTGGTCAATATGAATGATACTTATTCATCTTTGAGAATTTGACTAATATCTAATGTGCCATTTAATTTTATCGGTCATGATCTACTTATGTGACCATAGAGAACATTGTCATATTTAGGATTCTGAATATATGGATTAAAGGAGTATCTAGTTAGATTACAATAAATTACATTAACATTATACATGTATATTGAATTGACATACTGATGGAACATAGGATCATACTCCATACTCGATATATAACCACGTAAATATCAACACGGGCATTGGGAAAACTATACAGTCGAATCCAGTTATTGGTTATACGAGATATTATTGTTGGTGTTGTTCCGGCCTCGAAACGAGATATGTGTGCGTGTATATATTATTGTTGGTGTGCTCCCGGCCTCAGAACGGGACATTACTATATTATATCATTATTGGTGGAGTCCCCGCCTTGGAGCGGGACATGTATATGCATCATTGTTGTTGTGACTTTAGATTCAGAACAGGTGTCCTATATATATGTAATAGTTTCACTACTTAGTTTCAAATATTAACTTACGTAAAAACTTGTACTTAACCTTAGTGCCATAATGAGATTGTATACCGAGTGAAAATTAAGTGTCTCTTAAAGCTAAGCGCTATGTATAATCATGAGGTAGGCCACCATTTGAGTATGCAAGAGTCAACTCTAGAATCTTCAACATGTTACGTAGTATAGGATGTATAATGGGGTTCCTCCGGTTCTCTCCCGGGTATACAGGATATATGTAGTAGACATTTAGGAATTACTCTTAGTTTCTATGCTATTGTTATTGTTGTCATTGTTGTACTGTACTTATTATTTTCCTCGCATGTTAGATGTTATCCATTACGTATCATGTATCATATAGAACCATATTTATACATATATTATTTCATATTCATTATTTTGTGCATGGCCTCGATTTTGTTACTTGCGAGGTACAACCCCTTAGCTAACCCACGCGCTCAAGTGAAGAAGAGTACAAGATAGAACCACTAATGGATGATTCATACTTTCTAAAGCAGGTGGAACAACAGTGATCCTACGATTTGACTTCTTTTGTGCTCAATATTTATATTTTATTATCAGATATCGCTTTATACTTATTTTTTTTATTTATTGCTATCCACCTATACTTATTACTGGATAGTGAACTACATATGTATGTTTTTTATTTGTATATGTTAAACTTGTTATGCACATATAACTCTTGTTTCTAAAAGGTAGTTAGTTTTAGTTTCCTATTATTCTATTGTGGACCTGTGTACCTTAGTCTAGTTCTTCTTATTTTATTATATTTTGGCCTCGCGTACGCCGTACTGTGCATGCCTGCTGGTGCCGCACTTCGTTTCAGTATCCTCGAGGAAACGGGGTGTCACAATCTACCCTTCTGATTAAAAGGAAAATAAAAAAACATGCATAGTCGTAAACATTCATGCTCTTTGACATGAGTTAATATTTTCTAGTATCCATCTCAAGGTTGCATATGCTTCTATGAAGAAGCAGATAGAAGTAGGTAGACACTCTCATAATAATAAATCTGGCCGATTAAGAAGGTAACTCATACAGATTCACTTGTCAGATTCACCTATAAGAATGAATGAAATGTGGCACTTCTGTAGGGTTAAAGGATTTTATCTGGAGGCACTTGTGACCTGAGATAGAAGCACAAGGTCAGATTATCTGTGGGTAGATTTGAAAATGCGCACTACGTAGTCTGTCATTATAGTGCCCTTAGCTCAAGCCTAGGACTTCTCTGTACCTCTCATATTATCTAGGGCATTGCTCTTCTCATAAACGAATAAATCCTAAACCTCTCATCTCATATAAATCGAAGCTCTTCTACTATATTACATCCTTAGGATAGGTGTGGCTAACTCTATCTGTACATAAGCAGCTCCATCAATCTCGATACTAACTATTAAACCTAGGGATGAGAATGGGCGGCTCTAAGGGCCAATTCTTGGCCCGACTTATTCAAAATTTTGATTAAAAGCAAAAATTTCATTTTTCTAATTCAAAATTTTAACCAGAACAGGCCGAGAATTGGCCCATAACCTGCCCCTTCTCATCCCTATTTAAACCCATGAAACCAAAAAAAAAAAAAAAAAATGTAAGAACCCTAGGCACTCCTGATTATTGGAACAATGGCATATCAAATTGGTCAGCGAACCGAAACAAAGTTTTGAGATTGAAATTCATAGCGATCAACAAATCAAGATCAACTAACTAGTTACCTCGTAGGCGGCAAGAATTTGGAGGAATCGATGGGACGAAGATGGGGAGACATCGGGGTGGGTCTCTTTGGCGAGCTTTCGGAACGAGGCCTTGATCTCAGAGAAGGAGCTTCTCTCCGAGACCCCGAGCACATCGTATGCGCTCTCGCTAATCTCAAAACTGAACTCGCTGCTGCTGCTGCTGCTGTTGCGGCTCCTAGTACTATTGTTCAGTTGTCTGCTCGTGCTGATTTTTCTACAGAAGAAGAATGGCAACTGTTCTCCCATCTCTCTCTGCATCGAGAACTAGAATCGAAGGACCGATCGACACTATAGAGTCGGGACCAGGGTTCAGTCGATCCGGTGGCTGAACCGGGAGCTGTGTAGTTCCGCAAGTGGCAGGAAACAAAAGAAAATGGAATAGGATGGGAGTGGGCTCGGCTGGTCCGGGCTTGCCTACTCGCATGAAGCTTTGCATTGTTAAGCCCATCTTGATCAAACCCAAAACCCAAACTGTCAATTCTTAAAGGGAATTATAAAGGCACACCCGAAGTATCTAAGGGGAGACAGTACCGAAGAAAGTTGGTTTTAACTATAAATTTATCAGTATTTCCTTTCACGAGTCTGTCATCCTTTTCATCTTAGTCCTAAGGACTCAGGGTTAAGGTTAGAATTAGGGTTAGCGGCGGGTGGGAGGAGGGTTTCTTTTCTTTTCTTTTTTGAACAGGTGTGCCCTTAGAAAAAGCTTAGTGTTTCCAAAATTAGAAGTTTTGCTTTTAGAAGGAATGCATCCTTCAATATTTGGGGGTGTGCCTTAATAATTTCCCCTTCCAAAGTACTCGAAGATCAACTAGCATTATTATCTCATGGGCTTGCCCGTTAACCAGTGCTAACTCCGTCAGTGCTATGCACTGCCTGTCCCAAGCCAGGATAAAGGAAGAGAGTTGTGGTAGGTCAGTGACAGCCAACGTAAAATATTGTCACATATTATGAAATGAGCCAAAATATCAGCCTGTCCCAAATACTTGGGATAAAAGGCTTAGTTGTTGTTGTTGTTGTTGTTGTTGTTGTTGGGCTTGCTCGTTAGCAGGAAGTGCTCTAAGCTATGCTTTGCTACGCCCATTTATGTGGCAGTTTAGCCTCATGGTATGATAAAGGCTACAGTCCCACAGAAGGCCCGGCCCATTTAAGAAATCGAATGTTCCTGGTTCTGGTCCCAGCCCAACTCTGACCATCTGAAAGCCCGGGATTGCTTTGAGGATTGAGTCTCCTTACATTTAAGCATATCAAGACTTCAGGTAGAAGCTTGTTTGTTGAGTATGTTGTTGATGTTGAGTGGTGGATAATCTTTTGCTAATATTAGAAAAGATGAAAACAATATATAATGGAAAAAAGTTCAATTGAGATTTTGTTTCCGGGGAAAAATATGAAGGGAGAAAGAGAAACTTGATGAGGGAAATTCTAAATGCGCACCACACTTGACTTAGTGAGCACCCCCCTATGTTGTTAAAATCACTTTAGTATAGGATATGGTGCTCACAAAGTAAAATGTGGTGCGCATTCAGAATTTCCCCGTGATGAGACTTATCTTTAGGTAACTAAAGAGATATATAGGTAAATGTATGTTTTATCATAATTAGTCCTCGGTGTCAATTTTCAGTGTTTGGTTTGTTGTTAGTGTTGTTGAAGGGCAAAAATTCTCGAAAATTCTGGAGTAGCAGTCCTTACGCGAGGCTAGCAAGCGAAGCCATGCGAGGCTAGTCTCTAGCCTTGCGTCAAGTGTTTAAAGCGAGGCCATTCATAGCCTCGCGCTCAAGACGAGCGCCGTGCTAACAACCCGTGTTTCCTGAATTTCAAGGAGATACATTAAATCTCAAGTTGGTTTTTTAAATGAGATTTTGGGGATATTTAATTATCCAAAATCTCAGTCAAATCATACCTAAAACACCACGATCTAAATCCACGTCAAATATTTAGTTTGATTTTCTATTGAATATGGAGATTTTCCATCCTCATTTCTAAAAGAAACTTCTATAACTATCTCGTACATATAAATAGGCACCCAAAAGAATTCAAAAAAGACCTTGGCAAGTTTATTTACGCACAGGAGCAAATCAAACCACCCCAATCAGCAGTAAGAGTGTTCAGTCCAGCGCTCATCAAATTTGGGAAATTCTATTTGCATCCGGTATTTTACTTTTGACGCACGGTTTTAAAACTTATAAATAATTACAAGTTTGCCATTATTTTTTTTGGACTAAATTAACCTTATAAATTCAAAACTAAAACTTCTTAAAATTTGGAACTACGACTCATCATCTTTCTCCTCTATTTTCTCTCTAAAACCCTAAATAATTTTTTTTGGTATTTAATAAAAATACATCTCCTACAAAATCATCAATTTGATTTCTTGACCTCTTAAAATTGTTTACATTAACATTCCTGAAAAGATTAAAAGAATTTTAAATTATTTGATTTCACCGTGACAAGTGAAATTTGGATTTGGAATTTGAGTTTGAATTTTCTTATGGAAATGGAAAATTTTAATATGTAATGGGTGTCAGAAAACAAATTTAAGATACGATTTGATTTTTTTTTTTAGATTTTATGCATATTTGTTTGAAATTTATCGTTAATTAGTTTTTTTTATGAGGGAGACTTCGCTTGCTGGTCGGGTTTTAATACCCGACCAACACGTTTCTTGGTCGGGTATTAATACCCGACCAAAATATTTGAGAATGGGTATTTTGGAAAAATATTTGGGTGCAGAGAGTAAAATGATAGTATTTCAAAATAGGAGTTTGGTGTAAAGAGTATCCAGGGTGCCAAGAGTAAAATGCAGTGCGCAAATAGAATTTCTCATCAAATTTCCATCTTCTCACGGCATCAGATCGTTAACAAGAATCAAAACTGCCTCACTCACAGCTACTAAAGAAACCACAACTTTTATAAAATAAAAAAAAAATAATAGAAATAATCTATAAATCATCTCTTCTTGTTTTATTTTATTCTCTTTATTATAATTTTGAAATTCATTGTAATTTGATAGCAATGGCAATGAAAAGAGAGCCCATTTCCACGGAAACAGCTAGTTGTAGTATTTGTTATGATCAATTTGGCTACAGTAAATTCTGCAATTTTTTTGCAACAAAAAAACATGTCTTTGTAACATTTACACTTCATCATTTTATTCATAAATTGCTCGGAAAACTGATTATTTATATAGTAACTTCTTTCCACCCTAACTAATTAACTATAATTATATCTTTATAAAAAAAATTGCATACAATATACAGAACAAAATAGCTGATTTTTTTTAACTTTGCAATAAAACATTACATATAACATACATTGCCTATCAAAATTTCTGCAACTTTCTTTAAAACAAACCAAACATACCCTAGTAACGGAAAAAAAAAAAAAAAAAAACGTCACATCTAAATCACAGCAACGTGAGACAGGACCAAAATCATAAGAATAAAAAATAATTTCTCTTAATTCTCACCAAAACTTTACAGTTTTGGTCCAGAAGCAGAGATTTCATAAATGTTATCTAAGTAATCCAAGGGTGCACATTTAATTGCAAATTTTTTAAAAAAAATAATAATAAATATCGCTACGTAAAACTCAGATTTTGGCTCAAAATGGACTTTTAACCATGTTAGAATATAAAATATTTTTTTTCAACTCTTGCCAAAACTTCGGAGCTGTATAGTACAGTTTCAAGTTTTGGACAGAGGAAAATTTTAGCATAAAGAAAAATAGAAATGAGCCACCACCTCACATAACTTATCTGAACTGTAGTTTGTTCTCCTATCCCCAATGCTTTTATTTTATTTTTTTCTCTTAAATTGCTTTAAATTATGATCTCAACTCTTAGGGTTCACTCATACTCAATTTTTTGGGTTTTAGTTTTAATTTTGTATTTCATCGAGTACACACAAAATTAACAGTTTTCGATTAATATCATATTTTGTATTCACTTAATTAAAAAATAAATAATCTTTAAAATCCATTAAATTTAATCATAAAATAACAAGGAGGTGGATATCTTGAATCAAAAAAGAATTTTAAAAAAATAATAAGATGATTGATTTTTTCATCATTAACTCACATAACTTATCCGACTCATATTTAATAGCTCCGAATAAATAAATAATAAATTGACTGGAAACATTGGTTCATGTGCCAGGTTGGCTCTGCCAGCTTAATTATCTTAGGCTCTTCTCCCTTTGATTCGTGTTCAGATCAGTACTCGCTATCTATGTTAACAGTAAAGCCAGCCCATGCTTTGTTTGTACGTATGCCGAGTTTAGTCCCTACGGGCTGCAGCACTTCCGATGTTATTTGTCTCTAGCACGCATGCATGTCCGTCTAGCTCCTCAAATTCCGTGCATCTTCTATCAAATTTGGCTTGGGTTCGTGTTCATCCAAGATATTTCAACTGGGAGTGGTTTGTTTTTTTGCCAATCTGTGCAAAATCAAACATAATCGATTAGAAATGGAAAACGAAACTGAACCGAACAAATTTTGTTTGGTTTGGCTTGTTTCGATTCGATTAGGTTATTTAGTTTCAACTTTTGAATAAAACTTGTTTAACAATTATACTTTTAGTCATTTTAGCAAGTATATCTCTTTAAAATATCTAATTGGTATTAAATTTATTATTAATATATATAGAGAGAGATTACTGCAGCTGAGCCGCTAGTATAGAAAAATGTTATGTGAGCTAGCGGCAAAATTATAATGTTCTAATGATTTTTCTTTAATTTTTTTTACAATTACTATATCTACTTCCTTAATATGTTTTGGATTAAATTTCATAAATTTTGTAGTTTATTTACTCTTTCATCAAGTGGATACAAAAATATTTTATTCATTAAAAACCGTTAAATTTATGTTAACTTGATGGAGGACCAAATTAAAATTAAAACCCAAGAAATTGGGTATAAGTGAACTCTAGGAGATCGAGATAATAATCCAAAAAAAAAATTTTTTAAAAAATTATTGGAGATAGTGGAGATGAACTGCAACTCAGTTAACTTGTGTGAACTGTCAGCTCATTTCCATTTCTCTCATATATATATATATATATATATATATATATATATATATATATATATATATATATATATATATATATATATATATATATATATATATATATATATATATATATATATATATATATAAAGAGAGAGAGAGGAAAAAAAATAGAAAATTCACCGACAGTGAAGGGAGTTCCTTCACTAATACTTAGGTGGTTCAATACAATTATTACACATAGTGACACTTAAGATAACAAATAAAAGAACTTCCCTAACCCTTATTTGAGTGGCGCCATGTATAATAATTTTATTGGGCCACCTAAGCGGCGATAAAGGAACTCCCTTTATTGTTGTTGAATTTTCAGTTTACTCATATATATATATATATATATATATATATATATATATATATATATATATATATATATATATGAGAAAAATAGAAATGAACTGACAGCTCACGCAAGTTACCTAAGCTGTTGTTCATTTCCACTATCTCCAATATTTTTTTATAACAAAATTCTTTTGGATTATGATTTCGATCCCCTAGGGCTCACTCATACCCAATTTCTTGGGTTTTAATTTTAATTTGGTCCTCCATCAAGTTAATACAAAATTAACGGTTTGCAATGAATAAAACATTTTATATGCATTCGATGAAAGGATAAATGAACTCCAAAATTTATGAAATTTAATCTGAAAGAAATTAAGAAAGTAGAGATTGTAATTAAAGAAAAAAAATTGAAGAAAATCATTGGATCATTATGGTTTTGCGGCTAACTCACGTAACTTTTCCTGAGCTGGCGGCTCACCTACAGTAATCCCATATATATATATATATATATATATATATATATATATATATATATATATATATATATATATATATATATATATATATATATATATATATATATATATATATATATATATATATATATATATATATATATATATATCTAAATAATTTTATCGGTTCAATTTAGTTTCGAGTTTCAAAATTCAAAGCTAAAAAACGACCAAATTATTTTTATTTGTTTCAATTTTGCTTATTTGATTTGGTTTTAATCAGTTATTTCGATTTTAACGGAATTCTTCGATCACTCCTAATTTCAACTATCTATCACATGGTGATGGCAGACAATGAGAGGATCAAGTGGTTGGAACTAGAGCTGACATTACTCAATGATAACCTTGGAGTTGATTCATCAATCAAACTTGCTAGAAAGATTCTCATGTACAATCTCATGGAGCCTACAATCTTAAATTATGCGTTATAGTGCATGTCTATCTTTACGGTTATAATGCAAACTCTTAGTTTGAATATTTTCACATTAGAATTTTGTGTCCATCGCTCAACTTTAGAAAAATTTAAAAATAGACTGCTATATGTTTGCTTAGTAATATTACTAGTAGCAATAGAACTTGCATGAATCAATGAGCAATATTTTGATTGCTAGAAAAGTTAGTTAATAATATATCAAGTTGATCCCTTCAACCCTAAAACTTGCAAGAAAGATTCTCTCATATCATACGAGTCCCACAATCTTCAGAGAGATGCCCTAGGCTGCAGTATGTGACAGAAGAGAAAAGGTTTCAAGCAATTGGTGGTGGTTACAGAAACTTCTCTCTCAATCTGCCTGCTTGCTAACATTGCTTGTGGTGATTGAGACTGATGTGACTGTTAACTATTAGTAGTATTAGCTTATAAATATATCCAACATCTAGTATAAGATAGTGCTTACGTGTAGAACGTAATTAAAAATGTTAGATGCAAAATTGACATCTAATCAACAAAGCACTGTTCATAGGATCTTTTGTGAAGGCTGATACCCTGATATGGTGACAGAAAATTTACATGATGTGCTTAGGATGTTTCTATATATAGTTATTTATGAAGTGGGCACTAAATCCCAGTATATATAGATCGTCCATATATACCCAATCTCTACATATAACTATTTATGGAGACACTAATTAGCTCCTTAATGATGATTTTGGTCATTAACTCCCATCTTATTCCCATTAAATCAATGCAGGCCTAACTGACCAATTCTTGTTTATCCCAACTCATATCAACTTCAATATCCCCGTGCGCACAACAAACTCGAAAGGTGCATGGTGTCGACGACCCTTTTACGTGGATGCATTTGATGGTGACAATCACTTACCCGTATTTCAATTTCCATCTCTATCAACAGCTACATAAAACCAAACGTCTAAATTTGATATGACATGCAATTAAGAATCTTATGCTTAAGTTAATTTTACGTACTATGCTAACTACTTTACTTAGTAAAGCCAAAACAAAACAAATTACATGCTTTACCATTTCCATATATCAAGGTCGACGAGTGCATGCATGATCTTGTTAACTCTTCTTTTATCTAATCGAAAAGACCATGTATTAGTGCTATATATGTATCAAATATTCCCATATATATATATATATATATAGAGAGAGAAATGAAAATGAACTGACAACTCACGCAAATTACCTGAACTGCAGTTCATTTTCACTATCCCCAATAATCTTTTTTAAAAAAAAAATCTTTTGGATTATGATCTCGACCAGGTAGAGTTCACTCATACATAATTTGGTTTTAGTTTTGATTTGGTCGTCCACCAAGTTAACACAAAATTAACGGTTTTTAATTAATAAAACATTTTGTATGCACTTGATGAAAGGGTAAATGAACTCCAAAATTTATGAAATTTAATTCGAAAGAAGTTAAAGAGATAGAAATAGTAATTGTTAAAAAAAATTAGAGAAAAGACACTGAATCATTATAGTTTTGTCGCTACCTCATGTAACTTTTCCTGAGCTGGCAGCTCACCTACAGTAATACCATAAATCCCATATATATATATATATATATATATATATATATATATATATATATATATATATATATATATATATATAGGGTTTACTGTACATGAGCTGCCATCTCAGGAAAAGTTACATGAGTTAGTGGCGAAACTATAATGATCCAATGATTTTTCTTAATTTTTTTTTTTTTTACAATTAGTATCTCTATCTCCTTAACTTCTTTCGTATTAAATTTCAAAAATTTTGGAGTTCATTTACCCTTTCATCAAAGTACATACATAATATTTTATTCATTGAAAACCGTTAATTTTGTGCTAACATGGTGGATGACTAAATCAAAACTAAAACTCAAGAAATTGGACATGAGTGAACCCCAAGGGATCGAGATCATAATCCAAAAGAAATATTTTTAAAAAAATTATTGGAGATAGTGGAAATGAACTAACTTGCATGAGTTGTCAACTTATTTTTATTTTTCTCATATATATATATATATATATATATATATATATATATATATATATATATATATATATATATATATATATATATATATATATATATATATATATATATATATATATATTATATATATATATATATATATATATATATATATATATATATATATATATATATATATATATATATATAGTCGCCAGCTCAAAAAAACTAACGTAAGCTAGTAACAAATATATGGTGATCTAATAGTTTTTGTTCCTATTTATTATCGAATTAGGGTCTTTAAATCCATAACTTTTTTAAAGTTAAAGTTTATGGATTTTGGAGTACATTTACGTTTTCATCAAATGGATACAAAATATTTTATTTACTAAAAATTATTAATTTTATGTCAACTTGATGGAAGACCAAATGAAAACTAAAATCCAATAAATTTGGCATGAGTGAACCTTAAGGGGTTGATATCATAATCCAAAAAGAATTTTTTTAAAATATTTATTGAAGATAGTGGAATTAAATTGCAGTTCAAATAACCTGTGTGAGCTGTCAACCCATTTTTATTATTATTGTTATTATATATATATATATATATATATATATATATATATATATATATATATATATATATATATATATATATATATATATATATATATATATATATATATATATATATATATATATATATATATATATATATATATATATATATATATATATATATATATATATATATATATATACATATATATATATATATATATGTGTGTGTGTGTGTGTGTGTGTGTGTGTGTGTGTGTCTAGACACACACACACACATATATATATAAAACTGGTATGAGAGATTGGACCTAATTATCACAGTTTCTGAGAATATAATCACATATGAGCTCCTAACACATGACACTACGCCCTCTTAGTTTGAATATGATATAACTTAATACTAAATATATGATAAATCCCTATTATCCTCTATATATTGTTAGTTAATATGTTCATATTGAATTTGCACTTCCTACGAAAAATATTCTTGTTTTTTTGCAACTAAGAGTGTGTTTTTTTGCAAGGAAGTCGAATTGAAGTAATGCAGGTAAGGCTACTTCCACTATTTCAAGTATTTGTTTGGCTAAAAAAGAAGTTATAAGTTATTTCCTATACGCTGAGGCGGTGTCAATGTGACACCTTACTTCAAAAAATTTCTTCCTCCCATTTAGTTTGGAAGAACTCTCGGAAGTAGAGGATGAAGACAAATAAAATAATTTTTTATTTTCATACTATCATTATCATTTACTTCGTCAACTTATAGAGCGATTACGAGAGATAAATAAAGATTTACATATGGTATTTATAGATTTAGAGAAAGCCTATGATAAGGTACCACGAGAGATATTTTGATGGATATTGATAAAGAAAAGAGTTCCCATCAAATATATCGACATAATTAAGGATATGTATGATGGAGTAGTGGCCAATGTCAGAACATGTGGTGGTTTAACAAGTGATTTTTCTATCACAATTGGATTGCATCAAGGATCTGCATTGAGCCCGTTCTTATTTACTATAGTGATGGATGAGCTTACTAGAGCTATTCATGATGAGATACCTTAGTGTATGTTATTTGCTGATGATATTGTCTTAGTTGATGAGACAAGAGCATTGGTAAATACCAAGCTAGAGTTATAGAGAAATATATTAGAATATAAAGGTTTTAAATTAAGTATGTCTATTACAGAGTATATATAGTAAACGACGGATCATAAAGTATAATGCTGTAAAACTAGATGGGTAAGAGATACAAATGAGCAGTCAGTTTAGGTATTTGAGTTCTATTATTCAGAATGATGGAGAGATCAATAATGATGTTAACTATAGGATACAAGCTGTTGGCAGTGAAAATTTCTAAGTTAAAAAGATTTTCCACAATAGAACGCGGAGCTAACTCTGTAGCTCCGCGTCTGGCTAGCTTTAGCCTTGCGATGAGTAAAACGCGGGGCTATCAATAGCTTCGCATTAGATCCGCATTCTGGTTATTTAGCGTCGCGTTTTGATGCGATTAGCTCCGCGTGAGTAGATAATCAGAATCTCAAATTGATTGAGATTATGATTTGGGCTTATCCAAATACCCGAATTGAATCCAATCAGAATTCTAAATCAAGAGATTTAAATTAAAACTAAGATATTTGATTGGAATCCTTGATGAATATGAGTTCTATTTAGATAGAAACTCTTGCATTAACCTGGGGCTATAAATACCTTCTTGGTGAAACCCTAGGGATCTTCTTTTAGACAATTAAGATCTTTTCCTCTTGGAGAATTCAAGTTACGCACAGAGTCTTGAGTTCGTGAAAGACCACAGAAGATCGTCTATAGTCGGCCGCCACCTTCAAGAGAAGAAGAGTTCGACGTTCGATCGTCCAAAAGAACTACTATAGATCCCATCGCCACTGATCCCATGATTATATTGTAAAAGAGAGAGATTGAAATATAAAATCCTCTCATTTGTTCTCTTTTTATCTTGTTCACTTTCATTGTAATTCAAGTTTATTCAATGGGAGGAAAGCAAAGAATTTCTGCTGCGAACAAACTGGTGACCACAGTGGAAGCCATCTCTTTCATCGAAAAAGAGATTATGGCGCAATCGGACGTCGATATGATCGGATCCGACGTAGACATGCTCATCGTTGAAATCGACCGGCAGAAGTACGAGGAGTATCTCTCCTCTGAATTAGGTAACCTGAACGACACACGACAATATCGTCGCGTATACTCCAATACCCGAGCAACGGGTAAAAAGGTATCCACCGAGATACGGGGATCCTTGGAGACTGCGGCTATAGGGCCGATGCTCGGACAGGAAATTCTAGCGAGGATGACCTCCTTACTGCCGAAGAAGACCTGGGAACTGGATTGACCAGAACCCAACTCCGAAATAAGAATCAGAGAATAAGGCGAAAAGCCCTCAAAGCCTGCCTCAGACGCAAGGCTAATGGACGCGAGGCTATGGTCCCTCGCAAACTGGCTCGCGCTAATTGCGAGACCGGTCATTATCGCATTAGACGCGAAGTTACGAAGCGTGTGATTTTCCATGCGAGGCTATTGCTGAGCCAGCGTGTGATTTTCCACGCGAGGCTATTGCTGAGCTTAGCGAGAAACGCGAAGCCAGCAAGATTTGCGCTAGTCGTAAAATATCTGACACTCGCGAGAAACGCGAGTATAAAAATTCTTTAAAGTCAGCGTGTGATTTTCCACGCGAGGCTGATACTGAGCCAAGCGAGAAACGCGAGGCTAGTAATATTTGCGAGAAATGCAAGACTTCGGACACTCGCGAGAAACGCGAGTATAAAAATTCTTCAAAGCCAGCATGTGATTTTCCATGCGAGGCTATTACTGGGCTTAGCGATAAACGCAAAGCCAGTAGCACTTGCAAGAACCGCAAGACTTTTGACACTCGCGAGAAATGCGAGGATAAGAGTTTCTTAAAACCAGCGTGTGATTTTCTACGCGAGGCTATTACTGAGCTTAGCGATAAAAGCGAAGCCAGTAGCACTTGCGAGAAGCGTAAGATTTTTGATACTCGCGATAAATGCGAGGATAAAAGTTCTTTACAGCCAGCGTGTAAATCTCCACACGAGGCTAATACTAAGCTTAGTGAGAAACACGAAGCCAGTAGTACTTGCGAGAAACGTAAGATGCCTCACCTCCGCGTAAATCGCGAAGACGATTGGCAGATTGTTGTTAATTGTAAGAATCGCGCTAAGCGAGAAGATATGACTTGCATTAATCGCAAGGGTGAGCCAGCGTGCAAGAATTCCCTTTCACGCGGGGCTACTATTCCAGAAACTAAAACTCTGAAGACACGCCGAGCCAGCGAGACACGCGAGGCTAACGTGGCAAAAGGCGGAGCTATTCTTCAGTCTCGCGAGATGAAACGCGAAGCTATTTTCAAACCTCGCGTAAATCAACCCGACTGCAGAATCAGGACTGATCCTCGCGTCAGGAGACCAGAGCTGGACTCCAGTGATCCCAAGAAACTTCAGTGGGTTCCTAGACCCTCTCAAAAATTGGATGGGTCCCACGACTCCGTGGCTAATGTCACTGACCTCAGGGAGTATCTATCCAAGAAGAGAGGCATAGAACAAGTTCAAGCTGAACCTGTCTGTCACTGCCAGCAGCTTATGACAGCGATATCCGCTGTAATGGATAATTGTGGCTGCAGCAAGAGCAGGGTATCGGTGTTCGACCGATTAACCGAGTCAAACAAGAACCCTACTAAGAAGACAAGAACCGCTTCCCTAAAAGAATGGAGAGTTGTAACCTCCAATATGGTGGGAAAATGGAAGAAGATTGTAGAGACGGATGATGATTCAGAATCGAGTGATGAAGAACCTCATCATATCATCCGGCTCAAATCAGGTGCTGTCGCTCCTCAGAATTATAAGAAACTTTCAAAAGGTTCTTATGATGATGATAGCGACAATTCAGCTATACCTTCCCCAAAATCTCGTGCATCTTCCCAACCACGAAAATCAGCGTCACATATGGTGGACAGGTCCGATGACATTGACCAGAGAATGGAAGCCCAAGAGCAGATGATTCGAGGTCAGCAGAAGGCCATTAATGACCTCAAAATAATGCTTCTAAAAGTGGTCAAAAATATCCAGAAGATAGTCGATGATAAGGCTAAAACTTCTTCGGAACCGCCACCTAAAACTAATGAAGAAACTAAAGAAGAAAATGCTTATTCGATACATGAGGATGATGACAAATATTCTTTCCATGATCCTCAGGGAGAAAAGATCGAGAAATTGCAAAGCCAACTGGATGCCCTAATACACAAGAAAGAATTAAAAGAATTGGGAGTTTTAAGGCCATATCCGCTTGAATGGGATTTGGCACCGTATCCCGAAAAGTATAAACCGCTCAAGTTGGAGCCATATGATGGGAAAGGATCTCCCAGTCAGCATATCTATTACTTTTTATCGCAGGCAGGTCATCTAATGGGAAATGATCCTATAATGACCAAAGTATTTGCTAGCACTCTGCGAGGGCCTGCTTTTACATGGTTTATGCAGTTGCCCCCGGGAACCATAAACACATGGTATGATGTCGAGAAACAGTTCTTGATGCGTTTCTTTGAGGATGATACCGAAATATCAGTTCATTCTCTCCTTGCGACGAAACAAGGGGAACAAGAAACAGTAAAAAACTTTATAGAACGCTTCAGGGAAAAGTCCGTGTATTGTCGACATGGTATGACCCAGGAAACCCTGGTGGAAACCTGTAAGCATAACTTCAGGACCGGCGTGCTGATAAGAATGGGAGCTGTAGAGTCCAAAACTTGGAAAGATCTGCTAAGGTGGGGAGAGCAGGCGGAAGATATAATTCGCCGAATTGAGGAATCTCGTAGCACGAGAAACTCTACAAATAACAAGCCATATCCACAAAATCCTGAAAATAAAGGGAAGACTGTGATGGTATCAGTTGCAGATCCAAAACCAAGACCTCAAAATCCGAGAGGTGCAGGTCGAAATAGGCCCCGACAAGATATAACTTATACATTCAAGACGGAGCAGACAGATACTCTATTCCATCTCCTCCTTAAAAAGGGTATGTTGAAACTTCCTGAAAATGGAAAACCGAAAAACGTTGGTAAAACCAATGACCCTAACTATTGCCTGTACCATCGGAATGTCGGACACCCAACTAAGGATTGCTATCCTCTTAAAAACCGAATTCAGGCATTGATAGAAGCCGGAGTTCTCACACTTAAAGAGAATCAAAAGAAATTTTCTGCAAATATGGCAACTTTGGTAGTTGGAACCAATAAGTTTCCTACCAGAGCGATCCCTGTACCAGTAGGAAAGCCAATATCGACACAACCATGGGCAACCCGCACTTGCAAGTTAGCCCCTTGGATACGCTCCGAACCACAGCCGTGACAAAGTCATTCTCATTGGCTAGTAGCCGGATTTGGCTGGGGGTGCCGAAAATATTGACGATGATAAACATTATGCTTCCACTACTCATGCTAGCCATTGGAATGGCTCGTTGGGTGCTATAAATATTTTATTTCCCAATGCTGTTAAAGCAGAGGGAAGAGGAGATCAAGTTCCTCGCCAACCCTATCATACTGGGGGTAAAAGTATGAATCAACTACCCAATGCTGATTAAAGGCAAATGGGAGAGGAAATCAATTCCTCGACAACTAACCATGCTGAGGGGAATAGCATGGCTAGTCCAACGCAAACAGCGATTGGTAAAGGCTAATCAAATCCGTTGATAGCTGGGGGTTTGCTAAAAATCCTGTGGACCTGTCATGTTAAAATTCTTACCTCTGACAGTATGATTTGGATTATTCCCATCTCCGTTCAAGTTACGCAGATGAGCACTTGGACTCCCTCTCAGGCATGCGCAATTGAGCGCCTCTGACCTAAATTTGATGAATCCTTACCCGATCATTGTGGTGTGCCCAGTTCAAGTTACGCATGAGAGCTTTGGACCGCCTCCACTTGTTCAAGCTACACAGATGAGCACTTGAACTTCTTTCTTACCATGCATGCGCAATTAGGCGCCTCTGCCGAAATTTGGTGATCCTTAGCCGATTATCTCGGTACTAAAGTCTAAGTTACGCAGATGAGCCTTGGATTGTTTTACCAAAACTATGAACCATTTATTTGTTGAGCAAGCAAGATTCTTGAGGCCAACAGATAGAGCGTAAAATATTTGCCTTTATTTCATGAAGCAAAGGATTACAGAAGAAGAGGGAGTTATAGCTCTCCCAAAAGCTTCAATAACCCGACAACAAGTCTCCACGGAGTGTTGAAATTTCCTGGTTCACATGCAAAAGATCTCCTCTGCAAATGTCAATTATGATCTGTTCAAAGTTCTTAGTGGATCATCTGAAGATACTACTACAAGAATCCCAATGAAGATACACAAGTTGGATTCGACATGCTACAAGCCCTTAGATAATCATCTCTATCGCTTTGGAAAGCCCTTACAGAGATTGTCATCTAACAGAAATGGTCCTCAAGAAAACTTAATGAACTACCACAGAGTTCTTGTAACTCCTTCATAAGTTTACCTTTTGGAACCAGGGCTTGAAACCTGCAATTATGTTGTAAAGCATATACTTCTGGTTTCCTTAGAGTTACTTTTGCTGACGAAGACTGGTAAAGCCACATGCACTCCACTTCAAAAAGGATCTGGTCCAAGTACTTAACTGCAAAAGAAGAATCAAGAGTTAGAGAAAACTCAAAAAATCTTCTAAGTATGGAAACGCGGAGCTAAGGATAAACTCCGCGCGCAGTTGAGGAAATAGCCTCGCGATTGGAACGCGACTGCTAATCAAAATAGCTATTGGAACGCGACTGCTAATCAAAATAGCCTCGCGACTAATCAAAATAGCCTCGCGATTGGAATGCGACTGCTAATCAAAATAGCCTCGCGATTGGAACGTGACTGCTACTCAAAATAAGCCTCGCGTTTCAACGCGACTGCTAATCAAAATAGCTCCACGTTTCAACCGCAGGGATGACGCGATAACTTCGCGTAGAGAAAGACCAGAGTTCCTCTCTGTCTTCTTCTTCTCCATTAAGCCTTATGGCCGGAGAACGGCGACCTCGCCGGTGAAGTAAACAAATTGGCTGGTTAAAAACCGAGCCAAAACACCCCAAAATGGTTCTAAGGAAACCAAAAAGTTAAGGTTTTTACCTTCAATAATCACAGTATGGATTGATACGCCATTGTGTCTACTTCCACGGCCGTTGCCGTCGCCGTTAGCGCCGGCCGCCGTGCACGAAGCTGTACTCTTCTGGAGCGACATCCTAATGATGAAAGTCTATGGAGAGTCGAACGGAGATCAATTGAAGATCGTTCGTCAACATCGCTTGCTCGGTTATCGAAGCTCGGAATTTTCTAACTTCTCAAAATGAAGAAGAAGATGAGTTAAAAGCCTCTATTTAAACAGGATGATCCGTCGCTTGGTATTTGGCGTGGAAATTCAGAGTAATTAATGAATCAATTACTCATTCCACTGAAAAAGAAGCTATTAGCTCCGCGCAAGTGAGCAAAACGCGAGATAAACTTGGTATTTTAACTTCGCGTTCTCTGTTTGAAGATCTAAAGTATTTCAAAATTTGCTAAGTTTTAAGCCATTTTGAAAACTTTGGAGGGAGTTTTGTTGGCAGTAAAAATTTCTAAGTTAAAAAGATTTTCCACAGCAGAACGCGGAGCTAACTCTGTAGCTCCGCGTCTGGCTAGTTTTAGCCTCGCGATGAGTAAAACGCGGGGCTATCAATATCTTCGAGTTAGCTCCGTATTCTGGTTATTTAGCACCGCGTTTTAATGCGATTGCTCCGCGTGAGCAGATAACCAGAATCTCAAATTGATTGAGATTATGATTTGAGCTTATCAATATCCGGTCCGGACATCTGGTGTACCGTCAAGACAGTAAATGTCTTATTGAACCATACATCCTTAGTCGCTTTGCTCGCCAATTTGGATATTCCCAACTTTATGTGGGCAATCCAAACAAGAATTTAGCCTATGAGGGAAATCTGTATGATGGTGCCCATGGCTGGTTTCATTTTGTAATCGGTGGGACCGGAACTGAATTCGCCCTACCCCAGAAGTTGCCAGAATTGGCCATGACTCTCAGTTTTTACACATGGTATAGCGTTGCTAATGCTGACGTGCCTCATTTCTCGATCAACCGAAGCTATTGCAAAGAGATTGAGACTTTCTATATTAGCCGCCAAGGTGCTTCCAGATTTAGAGTAAAAAGAATGGATGAATTCCTTGGTGCCGCAGCCGAACCATCAGATGTCAGCGAGTCTGGTGATGATGATGATAATAATGACGATGACAATCCTGATGCTGGAGATGCTCCCCAACTTGTCGTCATTCGTCCCTGGAGCCCAACCCCCAAACGCCACGGTACCCTAAAGAAGGGACCTGCCAAAAAGAAGCAGAAGTTGGCTCCGGAAACTCTAATAGCTCCCCAAGAAGTGGCTATTAAGTTTGCTTCGGATCTACTGGCTTCAACTCTACCTCCAGCACCGCCAGAGGAGATTAGACTTGCTGGGGCTTCAGGTGTTTCAGAGGTTCCGGCTCCTCCAACCATAGAACCCGTTGAGCATCCTACTGCGCAACCACTTGGTAATGAGACGGGTACACTTCTGGAGATGACGGTGGCTCCCCCTTCAAGTCTAACAACTGGACCTGTATCTCCAGGTATGGCTCTTAGTGTTCTGTCTTTTGTTCGTTATTTTACTGTAACACCATTTTTCTTTCTTTTCTCTTTTTTTTTTTGAAATATAGGTGGTCAGCTCCTTTCGCCAATGCATTCAACTACCCAGGTGGAGTCTGATGATAAAGTGGACTATTCGGGCATCACTGGCTCAGTGGGGGTTTGGGTAGCTCTGCAAGCGATTTCGGTGCAGACTACTTTACGACAACTCCTCCCTCTATTCCTTCTTCGGTTCCCTCAATTGAGGGAACTTGGGAGTGATGATAGGACATAGGTGATTGTCGCAGCCGCGGCAAAAGAAGCCACTCCGTCTCCAAGTTTGTCGTCTCCAACACCACCGGTCTATTCCACAGAGACCTTTCCAGTGGTCTCTGGTGCACCCTCTGCTCTTTAGTCAGTGGTTTTAACATATCTATCATTGTAGCTGCTGAGACATCTGCAACTCCTCCAGCTCCCAGTCTTCCAGTAGGGGATGAGGAAAACCTGAGGTTCTCATTTGAAGCAACTTCTGTCACCGGAGGAGCTTCTGGTGGAAATACTCCATCATCATCTCCTGTTAGTGGCGTTGCCCGAATGATTTGTACTAGTAATGCTTCTCCTCGGGTTACCAGTTCAGCCAGGTCTGCATTGGCTTTACTTGCCCCGCACATTATGGACCTAGTACAGGGACGGGCTTCTTCCTCTTCAATTCCCGTAAATACCGCTCCTTCTTCAAGGATGCCCTCTTTAGCACTGCCTACCTTAAATACAGACATCGTAGACCCCCTTGAAGAAATCTTCGACTACAGTGTTAATGATTTTATGTGGTTGCTAAACCCTTGCTGGAAGAGATTTCCTCAGTCTCGGACGTCCGACGCTATTCAGCTATTTGGAAAATATTGAAAGGGTCGGAGGACAAGACCGAGCAGCTCCTTACCGGGCACTCCTTGCAGACTTGGAAGAGCAAGTGCGTACGCTGAACACAGTTCGCCAAGCAGACGTGGAAACGATTACCACAATAGAGTTAGCGCGGCTTCGGGTGAAGCTGACGGCGCGTCGAGAGGAGTTAATGCGTCAAGAAGAAGGATGGTCTCGGGTATTGGCAGAGCTCCAGGCTAGTCGAGAGTCCATCACTAAAGGTTTGGAGGCGGTGGACTCCGAGATTGGGAGGAGTCAGGCCGCCATCCTCAGAGCCCAGGAAACCATTGTTAAAGCTCGGGCGGTCTTAGTAACCAACAAGCTTCAATTAGGGAAAGCCGTTAAGAAACGGGAAGTGCTGATCCTTCAACGGGAACAGGTTGATCAGGAGGAGACAATAAGAAGCCGTGCTATGGAAGAGTCTCGTCAGCATCTAACCCAGCAACTTGCAATGAATGATGATTATTTACTCCGGCAGGCTCAACATTCTATGGAAGCAACTCGTCGTCGAGTGGTCGACGAGGTGACGAATAAGTTGAAGCTCCTAGGAGATTCATAGTTTTCGTTTATTATTTTATTCTTCATTCCTTTTGTAATAAGAACTTTGTAATAAAAGAGAAAACTTTAATAATTCTCTGACTTCTTTTGTAAATCCATTCCTTCGGAATGAAATAAAGATAACTACTTTTTTATTCTTTTATTTGTTGGCTAGAAAATCTGCTTGCACAACAAATAACCTGTCATCAAAAGTATTCCAAGTCATACTGTCAGAGGTAAGAGTTTAACATGATAGGGTTTATGGGATTTTTAGCAAACCCCTATCTATCAACGGGTTTGATTAGCCTTTACCAACTACCGTTTGAGTTGGGCTAGCCATGTTATTCCTTTCAACATGGTGAGTTGTCGAGAATTTTGTTTGGGCTTAAATGCCAAACTTTTTCTCTTTCCTTTGCCTTAGCGGCGTTGGGCAATTTATGCTTTTACCCCCAGTATGAAAGGGTTGGCGAGAAACTAGTTCTCTTTCCATTGCCTAATTGGCACTGAGTAATTCATCAATTTTAGGTCAGAGGCGCTTAATTGCTCATGCCTAATAAGAAAAGACTAGAGGCGGTTCATAACTTGAACTGGGCATAGCAGGTTTAGGTCAGAGGTGCTCAATGCGCATGCCTAAGAAGAAGACTGGAGGCGGTTCAAACTTAAGAACCCGGCACACCAGGTTTTAGGTCAGAGGCACTCAATGCGCATGCCTAAGAAGAAGACTGGAGGTGGTTCAAACTTGAGAACCGGGCACACCAGGTTTAGGTCAAAGGCGCTCAATGCGCATGCCTAAGAAGAAGACTGGAGGCAGTTCAAACTTGAGAACCGGGCACACCAGGTTTTAGGTCAGAGGCGTTCAATGCGCATGCCTAAGAAGAAGACTGGAGGCGGTTCATAACTTGAACTGTGCACACCAGGTTTTAGGTCAGAGGCGCTCAATGCGCATGCCTAAGAAGAAGACTGGAGGCGGTTCATAACTTGAACGGGGCACACCAGGTTTTAGGTCAGAGGCGCTCAATGCGCATGCCTAAGAAGAAGACTGGAGGTGGTTCAAACTTGAGAACCGGGCACACCAGGTTTTAGGTTAGAGGCATTCAATGCGCATGCCTAAGAAGAAGACTGGCGGCGGTTCATAACTTGAATTGTGCACACCAGATTTTAGGTCAGAGGCGCTCAATGCGCATGCCTAAGAAGAAGACTGGAGGCGGTTCAAACTTGAGAACCAGGCACACCAGGTTTTAGGTCAGAAGCGCTCAATGCGTATGCCTAAGAAGAAGACTGGAGGCGGTTCAAACTTGAGAACCGGGCACACCAGGTTTTAAGTCAGAGGCGTTCAATGCGCATGCCTAAGAAGAAGACTGGAAGCGGTTCATAACTTGAACTGGGCACACCAGGTTTTAGGTCAGAGGTGCTCAATTGCGCATGCCTAAGAAGAAGACTGGAGGCGGTTCAATCTTGAGAACCGGGCACACTAGGTTTTAGGTCAGAGGCGCTCAATGCGCATGCCTAAGAAGAAGACTGAGGCGGTTCAAACTTGAGAACCGGGCACACCAGGTTTTAGGTCAGAGGCGTTCAATGCGCATGCCTAAGAAGAAGACTGGAGGCGGTTCATAACTTGAACTGGGCATACCAGGTTTTAGGTCAGAGGCGCTTAATTGCGCATGCCTAAGAAGAAGACTGGAGGCGGTTCAAACTTGAGAACCGGGCACACCAAGTTTTAGGTCAGAGGCGCTTAATTGTGCATGCCTAAGAAGAGGTCCAAGCGCTCAATTGCGTAACTTGAACAAGTGGAGTCGCGTACTTCCAGGGATATTAAGCATGGTATTTCTTCAAAAACTTACCATTGATCGGCATCATCATCCTATCGCCATTCTGATTCATTAAGCGGTAGGCTCCACTGGAGTATACGGTTTCCACAACAAACGGTCCTTCCCACTTAGGTTCAAATTTACCCTTAGTCTTGTGGGTTAGAACCATTGGCCTTTTAACAGCCAGAACCAAGTCTCCTTATTTAAAGGTCCTTGGTTTAACGTTTTTATTGAACGTTCGCGAGATTTGGGCTTGATACAACTCAATCCGTTGTTGGGCCCTGAGACGCTTTTCATCCAACGCCTCTAGTTCTGTCAATCTTTGTTAATGGTGCTCTTCTGTCGTCATCTTTGTGACTAAGGCCACTCTTAATGAAGGAATCTGGATTTCGAGAGGCAAGACGGTCTCGCTTCCATAAACCAAAGAAAATGGGGTAGCTTTTGTAGGGGTACGAACGGTGGTGCGATAAGCCCACAGGCACTCTCCTAGCTTTTCATCCCAATCTCGTTTATTGGAAGAGACGAACTTCCGAAGGAGTTGAAGGCTTCCTCTAACACATTGGCCGCGGGGTTATATGGCGTTGAAGCGATGTCCTTGATTCTGAATTTATCACAGAATCTTGAAAACCTCTCGCTGACGAATTGCGGTCCATTATCATGGATGATCCTTCGAGGGATGCCAAAACGGTAACTAACATGATGCTTAATGAAGTTAATCATATCTGTTATTTTTATCTCTCTCATGAAAACGGCTTCGGCCCATCTTGAAAAATAATCGGTTATCGCAAGGATAAACCGATGTCCTCTGGATGACGGGGGAGTTATAGGCCCCACAATATCCATTCCCCATGCCTCAAATGGCTAACTAGCAATGGTATTGTGCAAGTATTCTGGGGGTTGGTGGACGAAGTTAGCATGTATCTGACATGCATGGCACCGTTTAGCGTATGCTATTGCTTCCGTAATCATGTTCGGCCAGTAGTATCCCAGCCTTCTTATGTGGTCTCCGAGTTTTTGACCGGGCTGATGAGCTCCACATAATCCTTTATGTGTTTCTCTCAGCACTTGTTCTGCTTCTGCTTTTGATATGCAGCGTAGTAATAGACTATCTCTTGACTTTCTATACAAAGTCTGAAGCTTATGGTCATAATAAAATCTCTGGGCCTTCCTCTTTATCAAGGTGGCTTCCTTTGGATCTTCTGGTAATATCCCATGTAAAGCATAATCTACAAACGGAAATCGCCAATCACGGGGTTCCAACATTAAGCCTGTCTGGCATACCTCTTCGGCTTGAAACACCGCGTCAGGTTGGAGGAGTTCTCTGCTACCAATGGTGATACTTTTAGCTTCACTTGGCGGAATTGCCAGTGTTGCGGCAAGAGCATCTGCATAAACGTTCTCATTCCGAGATATATGATATATGTAAAACTGTTCAAAATATCCCGCTAGCTCAATAGTTAGCTGATGATAGGGGATGAGGGCTTCATGTCTGACTTCATACTCACCCGTCATCTGATTGACGATGAGCTTAGAGTCTCCATATGCCTCTAGATGGTTCACCCCCAGTTGTAGAGCTATTTTTAAGCCGATAATGAGTGCGTTGTATTCTGCCACATTATTTGTGCACGGTTCTGTTAATGAGTAACCGTTAGGCAATATATGTTTACGTGGAGATATAAGCACAACCTCCACTTCAGCAGCAGATCGTCTGGCAGCACTATCAAAGAACATTTGCCATAGTTGTTCTTTACTAACTGTGTTGACATCTGACGTCTGTTTGGATTTAGACCAAATTGGATGGTCTGCAAGAAAGTCGACGATCGCCTGTCCCTTCATGGCTTTTTGAGGAATAAAATGTATGTCATATGGCAATAGTAGTAGAGCCCATTTTGCTAATCGGCCATTTAAGGATCCTGGTTTGGTCATCGGAATCTTCAAGGGGTTAACCCGTGATATGATATGAATTGTTTGCCCTGAAAGATAGTGCCACATTTTCTGAACAGCAAACACTAGGGCTAAACATTCCTTTTCAATCGGGGTATATCGCTGTTCGGCCCCGATCATTGTTCTGCTTAAATAATAGAGGGCATGTTCATGGCCGTGCTCATTATATTGAGCAAGTAATGCTCCTAAAGCATTATCCATGGCCCTTACATATATAACGAAGGGCTGCCCAGGGACTGGTGCCATAAGTACAGGAGGTTTAGTAAGGTACTCTTTGAGGTCATCAAATGTCTGTTGACATGCCTCATCCCATACGAAAGATACCCTCTTTTTCATAAATTTGGAGAATAGCTGGCATCATCCAGATAGGTTAGAAATGAATCGTCGAATATAGGCGAGCTTTTCTTGTAACCCCCTTAATTCTTTAAGATTGCCGGGAGGTGGCATCTCGCTAATCGCTTTACCTTCTCAGAGTCGAGGAAAATTCCTTTTGAAGTTATTATCAACCCAAGGAATTTCCCGCTGGACACCCCCATAGATGACTTAGTGGATTCATCTTCAGATAATGTTTCCACATAAGATCGAAGACCACTCTTAAATCATGAAGATGATCTTCTTTGTCCTTACTTTTAACTGCCAAGTCATCCACATAGCACTCCACTGTTTTGCGCAGGTGTTCTTTGAATATAACACTCATCGCGCGTTGGTAGGTGGTACCTGCATTCTTCAATCCAAACGGCATCACCGTATAACAGTATACCCCCAGCGGCGTTCTGAAAGTTATATGCTTTTCATCATCCGGGTGCATTTTAATTTGGTTATAACCTGAGAAGCCATCCATAAAAAACATCCTCTCATAACCGCAAGTATTATCAATCATCACGTCGGTGATAGGGAGTGGAAACTCATCCTTAGGACATGCAGCGTTCAGATCTCGAAAATCGATGCATATCCAGATTTTGCTTTTCTTCTTACGAACCGGCACTATGTTAACCACCCAATCAGAATGTTGCTCCTCACGGATGAATCCAGATTTTATAAACTTATTGATCTCGGCAACTATTGCTTCCATCAATTCCGGTCGGAAATGCTTTTGCTGTTGTTTGACAGGTTTGGCGTCTTCTTTAATATTTAACTGGTGTGTGGCAATTTGAGGGTCAAGTCCGGGCATGTCCTCATAACTCCATGCGAACACGTCTATATACTCTTTAATAAGAGATATTAGTTCCTCCTTTTCCACAGGAGTTAGCGTGTCGCTTATGAAGCTGGGTTTCGGATTTTCTTCCGTTCCCATATTGACTTGTACTAATTTGTCTTCTGTGGGCGGGTCGCGCTGTTCAAAGCGGACATCCCAGAGAGTGTCCATATGTTTGGCCCAGGAATCATCTTGAACATCAATTGGTTCCTCGTCGCTTTCTGGTGCGGCTGAAACCTATTGGTTGTCAAAGATTGAAACCAAGCACCGGTACTTATGTCCGAATCATGGCCAGGTGAAGATGTATCTTCTTTGACCGAAGAACTCTTTTCATCTTTTAATGATGATGAGGGGGAAGTAGATACATAGCCCAACCCCCTGCGGGTCTTCTGATAATAATCTGGGCTTTTTCCTCTCGGTCTGAACGAGGGTATGAGATTCCGTCGCCCTTTTCCAAAATTTAATCCCGGTTTCTGGGTAAGATTATAACCCATTTTCTCCATCATTTGCCGGGATCTTTGTCCATACAAGTGAAATTGAGGTGATGTTTGTTCATCACTTTCACTGCTCTGTCTTCGTCGAGGTGACGTAATTACTCTGTCGAACATAATCAGCTTTTGGGATTTTTGTCGAGAAGGCACTTCGAAGTAGTGACCTTTGTGGCAAATGGTATGTCGCCAGAACTTCAAGTTCGGATAGGTCATCCACTTCAGTGGAAGTACAAGAGGGTTCAAACTCAGTAGCTACAGCATGCTCGTAGACTAATTTTATGTTTTCATTTATAATCCATTCCTCCTCTATTACATCAGCTATATCAAGACTCAAATTAAAATCTAAGTGAGGTTTGATTTCATAATCACTCCCGTCGTCTTCTTCAGGAAGTTCGTATTCAGTATCGACTTCATTACCGCTCTCATCAGGCTTTGGAGGCTTGCTAGGATCGTCATTAGAGACTTCATGGGCTGGCTTATAGAGTGCAACATCTGTGAAGTAATTCTCCAGCCCTTTGAACGGCTGCTTATCTGCAACAAGTGTCCGGACTTCTCCTTTCTCATCGCAATATTTCATGAATTGGTGAAGAGTAGACGGGACTATCATGTGAGTGTGGATCCAAGGTCGTCCCAGTAAAATATTGTAGGAGGTATCAGCATCAATAACGTAGCATATAACCTCCGTTCTCAAGTCTCCAATTTGGCACCGCAATCGGATCTTACCAAGAGGATGGCTGTTATTAGCGTTGAATCTGTAAATAGTAGTATTTATAGGCGTCAAGCGATGAAGGGAAATCCCCAATAGCTGTATCAACTTTCTGGGCAAGACACTTAGTGCAGAACCCGGATCAATTTGAATTCGGTCCACCTTTGTGGACTCAAAATATCCAGTGAAATATAAAGGCCTGTTATGCTTTATATTCTTCACTTGCATGTCTTCTGGAGTAAAAATGATTTGCGGGACTTGCCTCCTCACTTGATGGCAGTGAGGGCAAGAATCCCGTTCCTCTTCGGCCGGCTCGATAATCTGAGCTAGGAATGACTCAGAGTCTGTCAATGCCTCTCTCAACGCCTCACGAGTTGATTTTGACAATTGTAGCAACTTGTATAGTGTGACTCGAGCTGGAATTTTTGACAGCTGAGCTATTATATCAAACTTGAAGGAAGTCTCCTTGGCTCCTTCATCTGTAATCGGATTCTTCTGGAAGCGAAGTCCTTTCTGCTTCGCCGGTTTTGCAAGTTCTGCATATATGTCTTTCGGATCTACTCTGGTGTAGTCCTTGAGATATGTCTTCCCAGATTGAGTACCGGAAGGGCCTACTCCATCTTGATGAGTGGTCATAGTTTCGGGCTCTTCCTCAGAATCTGTGAAGGCTCCTGATGTATTCTTCCCTTATTTCTACAGAAATGGCATTAACAGTCCGCTTATTCCCTTGACCTGCAGTAGTCCACTGCTCGTCTTCTAGTAAGTCAGGGTGAATCCACATAACTTCCCCCTTCTGGGTTGTTATAGGGATAAATCCTTCTTGGGCTTTGTTGTGAGGGTCAAGGTTCTTTGTAACTATCTTACCCTTTGGGATTGGGGCCACTCCTGCGGAGAACTCATGGGTTCCAACCACTATCGTTGCCATGTTGGCGGTGACCTTCTTCTGCTCTTCCTTAAGCGTCAGAACTCCAGCTTCTATTAGTGCTTAGATTCTGTTCTTAAGAGGGTAACAATCCCTAGTTGGGTGCCCAACATTCCAGTGATAAAGACAATAATTAGGGTCATTGGTCTTGCCAGCGTCTTCTGGCTTCCTGTTCTCCGGAAGTTTCAGCATTCCCTTCCTCATGAGGAGGTGAAAGAGGATAGGCATCTGTTCCGCCTTAAAAGTATAATTTCTCTCTTGCTGCGGTCTATTTTGCCTTGTGCCCTGCTAATTTTGGGGCTTTGACTTTGGTGGAGGGTTTGTCTTCTGAGGAGCAACTTCTGATGCCATCACCGCTTTCCCTTTATTCTTATTGCTGCTATTTTGGGTATATGGCTTATTACCCCCAGTACTTCTTGATCCATGAGATTCTTCAACTCGCCAAATTAAGTCCTCAGCTTGCTCTCCCTGTTTGAGTAAATCCCTCCATGTCTTAGACTCTACGGCCCCCATTTTTAGGAGCACATTAGTTTTAAGATTGTGTCGACAAGTCTCGATTAGAGTTTCCTGGACCATTCTGTGTTTGCAATGCACGGACTTCTCCCGGAACTTTTCTATGAAATCTTTTACCGTTTCTTGTTCCCCTTGTGTAGTCGCAAGGAGGGAATGAACCGTAATTTCGGTATCATCCTCAAAGAAACGCGAGAGAAATAATTTCTCAACATTGAACCAGGTGTTAATAGAACCTGGGGGCAACTTCATGAACCAAGTAAAAACAGGCCCTCGCAAAGTACTTACGAATACTTTGGTCATAATCGGGTCATTACCCATCAGATGTCCTGGTTGGGACAAGAAATAATAAATGTGCTGACTGGACGATCCTTTCTCGTCATAAAGCTCTAACTTGAGTGGCTTGTACTTCTGAGGTATGGTATCACATCCCATTCAGGCGGATATGGCCTTGAGACCCCTGAATCTTTCAGCTCCTTTTTGTGCATCAAAGTTTCGAGTTGACTTTGTAATTTTTCTATCTTTTCTCCATGCGGATCATGAAAAGAAAATCTATCGTCGTCCTCGTGCATTGAGTGGGCTTATTCTTCTTTTTCCTCTTCGTTCAGAGTCTCTTTGCCCTTTTTATCTTCAACAAATTTGGAGAGCATCACTTTAAGGTCTTCAATCGTCTTTTGTTGCTCGCGAATCATTCTTTCTTGAGTTTCAAATCTCTGATTGATATCATCAGACTTATCTGCCATATGCGATGCTGACTTCTGTAGCCGAGATGACATAGAGGATGGAGGCAAGGCTATAGCTGAATTATCGCTGTCCTCGTCGTACGAACTCCTTGCAAGCCTCTTATAATTCCTAGGCGGGACGGCTCCTGATTTAAGTCGAGTGATATGAGGAGGTTCTTCATCGCTCTATTCCGAATCATCATCCGTCTCTACCATCTTCTTCCCTTTTCCCACCATATTGGAGATTACAACTCTCGATTCTTTTAGGAAAACGGTTCTTGTCTTCTTAGTAGGGTTCTTGTTTGACTCGTTTAATCGGTCGAATACAGATACCCTGCTCTTGCTGCAGCCACAGTTGTTCATTACAGTGGACACCGCTGTCATAAGCTGCTGGCAGTGACAAATAGGTTTGGCTTGAAGTTGTTTTATGCTCCTTTTCTTGGACAGATACTTCCTAAGATCAACGTCTTCAGTTATGGAATCATGGGACCCATTCAACTTTTGAGAGGGTATAGGAACCCACTGAAACTTCTTAGGATTACTGGAGTCCAGTTCTGGTCTGCTGGCGCGAGGATCTGCCCTGATTTTGCAGTTGGGTTGATCCACGCGGAGCTTAGTAGTAGCTTCGCGTCTTATCGCGCGGGGCTAAGGAATAGCTTCGCATCTTGCCATGTTAGCCTCGCGTTTCTCGTTGGCTTGGCTTGTCTTCAGAAGTTTAGCTTCTTGAATAATAGCCCCGTGTGAAGGAAAATTCTTGCACACTGACTTATCTTTGCGATTAACGCAAATCATAGCTTCGCGCTTAGCGCGGTTTTTACGACTGACAACTATTTGCCAATCATCCTCGCGTTCCTCACGGAGAATCTTGCGTTTCTCGCAAGTATTACTGGCATCGCGTTTATCGCTTGGCTCAGTATCAACCTCGCGTGGAAAATCACACGTTGGTTTTATAGAATTTTTATACTCGCGTTTCTCGCGAGTGTCAGGAATCTTGCGTTTATTGCAAGTACTAGCAGCCTCGTGTTTCTCGCTTGGCTTAGTATCAGCCACGCGCGAAAAATTACACGCTGGCTTCAAAGAATTTTTATACTCGCGTTTCTCGCGAGTGTCAGATATATTGCGATTAGCGCAAATCTTGCTGGCTTCGCGTCTCTCGCTAGGCTCAGCAATAGCCTCGCGTGGAAGATCACACGCTGGTTTGAAAGGATTTTTATACTCGCGTTTCTCGCGAGTGTTAGAAGTCTTGCGTAACTTGCAAGTATTACTAGCCTCGCGTTTCTCGCTTGGCTTAATATCAGCCTCGCGTGGAAAATTACACGCTGGCTTTTCCTTGCTTTTAAGGCAAGTTGCATCTTCGCATTTAATGCGATAGTGACTGGTCTCGCAATTAGTGCGAGCCAGTTTGCAAGGGATCATAGCCTCGCGTCCGTTTGCCTTGCGTCTGAGGCAGGCTTTGAGAGCTTTCCGCCTTAGTCTCCGATTCCTATTTCGGAGTTGGGTTCTGGTCAATCCAGTTCCCAGGTCTTCTTCAGCAGTAGGAAGCTCTTCCTCTGCTAGGATTTCTTGTCCGAGCATCGGTCCTATAGCCGCAGTCTCCAAGGATCCATGTATCTCGGTGGATACCTCTTTACCCATTGCTCGGGTATTGGAGTACATGCGACGATAGTGTCGAGTCTCGCCCAAGTCACCTGATTCAGAGGAGAGGAACTCCTCGTACTTCTGCTAGTCGATTTCAACGACCAGTGTGTCTACTTCGGATCCGATCATATCAACGTCCGATTGCGCCACAATCTCTTCATCAGTGAAAGAGATGGCTCCCACTGTGGTCGCCAGTTTGTTCACAGCAGAATTTCTTTGCTTTCCTCCTAATGAATAAATTTGAATTACAATGAAAGTGAACAAGATAAAAAGAAGAACAAACGAGAGGATTTTATATTTCAATCTCTTTCTTTTACAATATAAACGTGGGATCAGTGGCGATGGGATCTATAGTAGTTCCTTTGGACGATCGAACGTCGAACTCTTCTCTCTTGAAGATAACGGCCGATTGTAGACGATCTTCTCCGGTCTTTTCCGAACTCAAGGCTCTGTGCGTAACTTGAATTCTCTAAGAACCGGAAGGAATAAGATGAATACCTCTGACTTCAAGGATCTCTCGCGTACTTGAATTGTCAAAGGATCCAAAAAGAAGACCCCTAGGGTTTCACCAGGAAGGTATTTATAGCCTCAGGTTAATTTGAGAGTTTCTATCTAAATAGAATTCCCTCTCATCAAGGATTCCAATCAAATCTTTAATATTGATTTAAATCTCTTGATTTAGAGTTCTGATTGGACTTGATTTAGGTATTTGGATAAGCCCAAATCATAATCTCAACCAATTTCAGATTCTGGTTATCTGCTCACGCGGAGCTTTAATCGCATCAAAATGCGGCGCTAAATAACCAGAACGCGGAGCTAACGCGAAACTATTGATCATCTCCGCATTTCACTCAAACGCGAGGCTAATACTAGCCAGACTGCGGAATCAACGCGGAGCTATTTAAACATCTCCGCGCAAGTTTATTATAACCAAATGCGGAGCTATTGATCATCTCCGCGTTCTGTTGTGGAAAATCCTTTTATCTTAGAAATTTTCACTGCCAACACCGTCGTTGTTGTTCCTGGAGAAGGAGAGGAAGATCTAACCCTAATAGCTAAGAGGGTGATATTCAAACATAATGGCTCAAACATGATTGATGTTCTAAATTTACATTCATATTATATATTATTTCTTACATTTGGTATCAGAGCATATGAATATGAGTTTAGGACTCATTATTACACTTAGGGTTTATACGGATCTATTTCTGATTAATACTGTCCACGGTTTGAAATCACATCGAAGAACAGATTTAGTAGAAACCCTAGATTTAATAAAAAAAAACCCTAGAAAGTAGCGACGATCTCTCGTCCCAATGCCGATGGCTGCGGCGACCTCCTCTTCTTTCTGATCGTCGATTTGGCGAGGCAGCATGAAGCTGCAGCCGTTCAGATCATCTGAACTCGAAAACCATCGCCGTAGGTCGACGAATCTATCTTCAATGCCCTAAAATTGAACCCATATTTCTTTTAACGGCCAAAATTATATTTCTTCCCCTTATTCTGGTGATCGTCGATGTTCGCGAGGTAGCAATAAGGCTGCAGCCGCTGGGATCTTTGGCGTGGTTTTGAGGGTGGTTGGAATCTAGCAAAAATGATTTTGTTTTGTTTGTATTTAGGGTTACATACGCCCCAAAACTGAACCATGGCTGTATTGGGGTAAAAAGAAGCCCTAGAAAGGGTCTATTTTGGGTACAAGGTTTCTGGAAACTCTGGTTTCAGTTAGGTTTGGTCTAGTTCGGATACAAGGCTTCAAAATGGAGCAGGAAATAGAATCATATAGGGATGTCAATTATATATAAATAAAGAATTCTGTTTGTTTGATAGCTCAAGCAGTTTAAAATAATTGCAAAATTTAATTAGTCTCCCTAATTTTTATTTCTAAAATTTATAACTTTAAGTCTTAAGTTGTTAAACAAATTAGAAGACTAATTTAGGTTTCCACATATTATACCTATTTAATTTGAGACTGGGACAATCATTGATATATTTGTAATCTGGAAAGGTACATTTTGATCCGTACCTATTTTGTTCGGGATAACGTGCATATATGATATTTTGAGTATGCACATTATTAATTTGGACAATTTATATTATTAATCAATACCGATATTGAAAATTTGGGTTGATATGGGTGTTACTGCCAAAGTGGTACACTCATTGAAATCTAAGGTTTTCTCTTTTTGTTACGGTATTTTCTCAAACGTTAATACATACAATTACCTGCCCAAAGGGGTCATTGTGTGTTTTAATGTGGAGAGATGATATGAAGCATTTGGTTAAAAATACTTGAGTTTAAGAAAGTTAGTCTGCCCAAAGGAGACTTCTTTTAGAAAACTTGGGTATTTTTTTTTTTTTGGTAGCTTCATGGATGGAGGTCCTATAGCATGTTGCACTCTCTGCCCAAAGGGGAGACTGTAATGATGCACCTGGATTCTCTTGGATAATGCTTATATTGTTCCAAGCATGTTTATTTTATGTTTATTGCACAAATTTATGATTTATTGATATATGGTTGTTCTTACAGTCTCTTTTGCAGTTAATAGTAGTAATACTATTATTGAGGTCTTGACTGGTTCCAATTATAAGAAGTGGAAATAAGACATTGAGTTTGTTTTGGGTATAGTCAACATTGATCTGGCACTGAGAGAGAAAGAACCGCCTAAGCCTACCACTACCAGTACTGCTGATGAGAAGGAGTATTACGCCAAATGGGATAGATCGAATCGTTTGAGTCTCATTGCTATTAAGAGATCTATTTCTGAGCACCTTATGAGTGGCCTGCCTGAGACTAAAAATGCTAAGGAGTTCTTTCATGCCGTGGGAGCTAGATACCATGTATCCAGTAAGGCTGAGACTGGATCTCTAATGAGTGAGCTTACGAGTATTAAGTATAATAGCCAATCTAGGGTAAGGGAATACATTCTCAAACTTGTCTTTATCCAGTCCAAACTTAAAGACCTTAAAGTTCCAATTCCTGATGATTTCATTATTCACCAAGCTCTCAATTCCTTACCCTCTGAATTTAGCAAAATCAAAACAGCTTATAATACCCAAAATCAGAATTGGACCATCAATGACCTTATAGCCAAGTATGTCTTAGAGGAGGAGAAACTGAAGAAAGAAATGGGTGAGAGTGCCTTTATTGTTTCTAATGTCAAACCACATCCTGGGAGGGGTCATGGAAACCACTGGAAACCTAGGTTCAACACTTCTCATAGAGTTCAGGATAACAAAAGGCATGGTGGTGGTCAGACTAACAATGTAGGTGGTTTTAAGGCTGTTATAATGAAATATGTCAAGTATTTCTTCTGTAAGAAGAAAGGTCATAAGAGGAACACATGTGTCAGATTCAAGTCTTGGTTAGAGAATAAAAATAAGGAAGGAGGTAAGCCACTTTCTTTTGTTTGTTTTGAATCCAATTTAGTTAATGTCCCATCAAATTCTTGGTGGCTTGACAGTGGTGCAACTGTTCATGTTTATATTTCTCTACAGGGGTTCACAAACCAAAAGAAGCCAAGTGAGAGTAAGTCCAAGCTTAAGGTTGCAAATGATGTGGCAGTCACAGTTGAGTCTATTGCAGTAGTAGTTTTAAATTTAGACTCTGGTTTTCAATTAGTTTTAAAAAATATTTTCTATGTACCGTCTTTTAGACGGAATTTGATTTCTATTTCTACTTTGGACAAAATTGGATATTCTCTTTATTTTGGAAATAGTAAGATTGATTTGTTGCTTAATTCTAAAATTATTGGACACAGTGTGTTGTGTGATGGTTTATACAGGTTATCCTTGTCCTATACTGATGTGTATGCCTCTTTCCATTTTGAACATAGTGTGTCTAAAAGATCTCGCACCATAGAGAAGTCTTGCTTGTTATGGCACAAACGTCTAGGTCACATTTCTAAAGATAGAATTGAGAGACTAATAAAAGATGACATTCTTGTTCCTCTTGATTTTAAGGACCTAGATACATGTGTTGATTGTATTAGAGGCAAACTAACCAAGACTAAGAAGAAAGGAGCCACATGTAGTCTGGGTCTGTTAGAAATTGTGCACACTGACATTAGTGGACCTTATACTACTACTTTTTGTGGTAACAAATATATGATCACCTTTGTTAATGACTTTTCTCGT